>JAOVYW010047664.1:27593-59364 GCA_025775045.1 Hiodon tergisus
CAGGAGACACTGATTCTAACTATTCAACAATTCATTCGGACTCACTGATTCACTGACTCAAACATATCTTTGAATCTCAGTGAATTGCTCATTTAATTCTATTGAGGCGTATGGTTTGACTCAGCTCTGGGAAGATGTGCACTTTGCAAATGCACCACTAATATCAAGCAGACGTTGCAAAACTGAACTGTATCAGCTGCTGCATGTTTCAGTCAATAATTTGGTAAACATGAAAAGATGAGTGGTATAAGGAGACGGAAGGAGGTATAAACTGCTGCATTATTAGGGACTAGGAGAGAACATTTAGTAAATTTAGTCAACAATGGATCAGTGCAGGCGTTTTACAAGCCAAGCAGCTGTATCAGTACTAAGAACTGGCAATCAAACTAACGAATAATTTTTATAGTCTGTTAATCGTATAAAACAATTAGAACCACCCATTAGAAGACACAGCGTACAGACTATACTGAAGACACTTTGACTGATATAGGCTACAGATGGTTACCATCATATGGGGGTTTGGCCAACTTGAAATACACGGACGCGTACGAGGAAACACGAAAAGATGATTTTGACTTATACTCATTATGCGGATTGAATTTAGATTTTTTTAACCGTGCTGTTGATACGGCACATTGTGAAGCTGGGATGACATTGTAAAATGTTGCGGTTGCCCCCATCAAAATTAAATACACTCATATAAATGCATACAAATAAACGCAACAGTATTAACAGGACACTTATCGGACAGGAAAAATGTAGTAACTGAAAACACTCGATTTCCATTCTATCCGAAGTTGTTTTTTATCAGTTAGGGAAAAAAATAAACTTTTGATACGGGTTAAAACTGGATGTTTAATAGGGCATTTGGGTGTATCGTCTCGCCTACGTATAGGGCAAGTCAAACCTGACCTGATCTTATCCTTCATACCAAAATCGAGTTTAACCACTTCTCACTCGACGAGTAAAATGTTGTTTTAAGCAGTACTGTGGTATTAAACGAAGATCATTTCACCATGAAATGCTAGTACACTGAACGTAAGAAGTTTGTATAGTTCAGTTAAAAAAAATACGTAAGTAAAATACGTAAACTAAATAATTTCGCCCACCAATAACATTAACCCTATTTAGAGAATTAAAAACCACACTAAAACGACAGAATCCCAGTTTTCAATTATTTTCTACGTGGGTAAAATTAACGAAGTGAGAAAATTGGCAGCACTATTGAGCTGAATTTATTTGAATCAACTCCAATTAACCTATCGTATAATGCCAGATTGCCACCTGCTGATGATATGCTATGGCGAGTTTATAGACGTTGCAGTTGGGCTGGGTTTTCTTAAACATGCCTTCGTCTGCAATTGTTCCTGCAATGAAGTTAAAAAGTTGTAGCTACGTTATATGGGGCGTGTTTTCTTTGACCATCGCTGCCCAAGCACCGGACATTCATCACCCGTCGACTAGTAAGAAAGGGAACTCGCAGCCCCCGCCAATATCTGACATGCGTTCCCTTTCGATCCCACTCCAACAGAACTCAGCCCATCAGGCGGACGTTTCAGTAACCTGCTCCGCTACTCAGTTGGTTGTGAGAGTGAAAAAAACATTTTACGGTCTCACCACGACTGCTGAAGAATTGACGCTCGGAGAGTCATGCAAGACCAATGCGGTGGACAAAACCTCCGGTGATTTGCTCTTCACCTACCCTTTAAGCGATTGTGATGGTAAACGCGAGGTAAGTTCACGGTCACTGTCTTGTTTCTACATGTCAGCCCTTTACAAAGAAACCAACTGTATCGCCGCCCTCGCAGACGGTCACCGGGTACCTCGTCTACAAATTCGACCTGCACTATGAACCGCGAGCCAGTCGCCTGGCTATTCGGAGAGCTCATCGCTTTCACGTGGATATTGAGTGTCATTTAAAGAGGTTAATGGTTTTTATTTATTTAACATGTATTCTGTATCGCATGTATATTATAGTATACACATGTATGTACGCATCCTTCACAGCTACCATCATGTATACCAGCTTGCTGTACAGCCTACATGGGAAACGCCCTCCAGCAAGATTCTAAGAGGTCAATCGGCTGGTTATCGTATTTTGCTGATGAATGGTAAGTGTGTCATTTGTAACAGTTTAAGACGGGAAAGCTAGAAAGAGGATCAAAAGGAAGTGGTTTGTAGCAGGCGATGCCCCCCCCCCTCCCCCCAACCTCTTTGGCAGAGAGAATTCTAATGAATTTCTCCCATGACTGCTCAAGACATGTCAAGACCTGTACAGTAGTGTGCAAAAGTCTTGGGCACATGTAAAAAGATTCTGTTAAGTGAAGTTGATTTCAAAGATGATGAAATTAAGTTTCTAAATATAAAATAAAAACTAAAGGGGAGTAAATGTTAAAACGATATTCCACAGTTCTTCTATAGACTTTGTTTCGGTCTGTCCAGGTAATCCCAGACTGCCTCTGATGTTGATCAGGGCTCTATGGAGTCCAAACAAATTTTTTTTTTTTTAAATCTTTGACTACTTGCATACTAGTGCAGAAGACAAAACTGCAAAGACAAAATTTATGTTAAAAAAAGCTAGAGTGCCTAGTACTTTTGCGCAGTTCTTGATAACGTTTCAATGTGTTTCAGATGCTTGGACTGCGCCATCCTCCACAAACGCGTTCTTCTTGGGACAGATGGTGAATTTTCAAGTGACTGCTCTTAACTTGCCAACTGGGAGAAAGCTGTTCATTGATCACTGCTACGCCACAATGTCAGAGGTTCCTCAGGCAAAAACTAAATATATAGTTATAGAGAACTTTGGGTAGGTATGAGAGCTTTATTAAAGTCTATATACTGCTTAAAGTGGATTGATGTACGATGATCCCTGCTTTCGTCCAGGCTTCATATTGTGTTCATGAATAAGACTGGATCTGAATGCATCCACATGACATGCTATGCAGTAGGAATTGGATGATTTTGTTAAACTTTTACCAATTGATGCTGAGATGGCAGTGGTTCTCAATCTTGGTCCTGGGGACTCCCTGTGTATGCTGGGTTTTTGGTTCTTCCAACCTACATCTTAATTGGGTTGGATTAGGCTATCCATCTTGGTTTCAATTTAGCCTGTTTTTAGTGATGGAAACTGCTTTTATAGAGGTGTACATGTATGATTTTAACTTATTACTTTTAGGTTCATGAGAATTCCTAAAGCATCTAGATATGCTTTATCTCATGGTTATTGTTTGACCTTGATTAGCAGTCTGCTAAACCTTGCTAAAGTTGTAATGCCTAGTTTTATTGAATTTGGTTTTATGCTGAAACAATATTGCAAAGTATTGATCGTAGTTTTATCACTGAACGAAAAGTTGACTGACCAGGTTTAGGTGTAAAATGTTTTAAACATTCAGTTGCATGGTGGACAGCAAGATGGATGGCAGCAGCACAAGGTTCATCGCTCCCAGGACAGATGATGCCATCAACTTCTCAATTTCTTCTTTTCAGTTTGCCCCTAAACCCAGTGCACAGGTGAGACTTGGCATGTCCTGCCTACATTGCAGACTTTAACCTGTTGGCATTGGTTCACTCAGTGGCTGTCAAGTAACAATTTAATAGAACCCTGTATGAGTCTCCAATATCGTCAAGGACTGGGGTTTCAAACTCCAGTCCTCATGGGTTGCAGGCTTGCTGTCAGATGACTGGTATGATTGTGGCTCCACTCCTTAGATCTTCCTCCACTGTAAGCTATTTGTGACATCTGGGGATCCTGGCTCAACTGCCAAGTCTTGCACATACAGCAAAGGGGAAAAAAGGCATGTACTCAATCCTTCAAATCTTACTTCAATGATTTGTCAGAAATGAAAGTGGACTTGCTGGCTTCACTCAACTTTCCACTTTTCTTAGGTGGAAAGCACTCTCTGGCGAGGACTCCATATGTGATTGCTGTGACTCCAAATGTCTGACGCCCAAAGCAAGGCGATCCCATTCCGAAGGCAATTTATTTAGCTGACAGTCTTCCCAACCCCCCCACACGTATACTAAGGAATAATTTATCTAGACTTGATTTTTAACTCTGGTCTTTCTTAAGCCCTATAACTCAATTTGTATCACTCCCTACTTGAACGGACAGCACTCACTGAAGTCAACTCCTCTGTTCCTCCAGGTTTCCAGAGCAGTGGGCCCCTCATTTTCAAACGGGTGCCCAAAGCCTTATCTACGGACCCTGCCCCTGTCCTCTGGTTTGATGCCCAAACTGACAACTATGAAGATCCTGCTTGGTTGGAGAACTTTATGTATGGGGAAGACTATTTTGAAAAAGAGGGGGGCAAGTTCCTCTTAGTAGATAAGGATTTGCAACTTGGAGAGGAAAAGGCGGTGTTGGTGAATGACAAAGGTGAGGAGCCTGTACTGACTGAGGAAGAGGAGGGCTGGGGTTTCAAATATGGATCCACGTCAGGGCTCAGACCCCAAATGTCGACTTCAGGAGAAGGGAATAGCGAACAAGCTGGATTCACAGAGGCATGACAAGTTTGACTTGTCCTTGGAGATGGGAGGCATCTTGGCAGGAACCTGGGGAAGAAGATGATCAGTACTATGTGTTCTTTGCTGGTTCTGGAGAAGCCCAATTTATAATAAACCCTAAAGGACTGGTGAAGGCTGACCTGGTTGACTAATTGGCCTCACACTTGGGGGAACCTTGGAACAGAGAGGCTTGTGGGACTACTTGAGGGAAAACTGGTTAGTGATGCATCTGCTTGAGCAGGGTACTTCTCTGTTTTACATGAATAAAAAGAGAAACTCAACCATCTTTGTCTAATAAGAGGCTGAGTCAAAAAATCTGCATAAAGGCCTAGTCTGTGTTCCAGGTTCGGAACTTGAAGGCTATGGTTAGGTTGGTTCCATGCAGTTCTGTCCTAAAGCGTTTCATAGCAAAGATATGCACACTTGACGTAACGTTATATTCATAAAGACGTGTTGGGAGAGGCTAAGGTCCAATGTGCTTGGAATTTCCCGCACTTTGGCTATCCAACGTACACAAAGTATATTAAACCAATCAACCCATTTTGTTCAGGCATAAGTGATGACTTATCTTAAAAAACCACACCAGGAAGGTAGGTTTTTGAGTGACATACAAACTGAGCAGCAACGTTCATGAATATGCTATAACCACAATACATTTATTAGCAACCATTCTTTAGTTTCAGATACTATGCGAGCGATATGTGTCTTTTAAAGACCACAGTTTTTTTTATTGCTGAAAATAATTTGTGACATCAACTGTATAATAGCTAATGTCAGTAATAAGCCTCACAGCAGTAATGGATGGTCCCAGTTCACTTTAATTAGTAATCCAGGTACCCCAGACTACAATTATTTTGTTCTGGACCACCAACCATGATGGTCTGGACCCTAGCGGACTATATAACATATAACGTTAATTTCAGTTACATCATTATGGAAGCCCATTTCCAACAGAGAAAAATAAAAAAAATTGTAAGTCATAATAATGTTATCAGTTTAGTGAAATGAGCAAGATCTGAATCCAGCTCAGGGCTCGTTAAGCCACATAAAAAAGTACATTGCCTACGAAATAAAGGCAGTCAGTGTAACCAGCATAATCAAGACAATAGAAAGAAGAAATCCAGTTCTGAGTCTCCCATGGTCATGTCCTGTGGAGAAATGTAAAAAAAATATTTAAAAATGTAGGGAAACTGAAGCAAGCTGCAATAATGTTAACTGGCTCTCGTATGTTTCTGAGAAATTCAGGGTGCTATCTCAAATACATATTGACCAAGGTTATGAGAGGTGAAATTACCAGAAAGCAGCTCTATCTCCCTCTTAATCTCCTGGCCAAGAACTTCATTTCTTAGGATGAAGGTGATGTTGGAGTTTGTTCTCTGCTTATGGGTTAGCCTGCTGGACATGGCGTATAGTCCATGGGCATCCTTGTGTAGGTGAGTCACCGTTTCATTGGTGACGTCTTTGCCATTCTCACCCAGCCATTGGAATATGGGCATGGGGTAGCCTTGTGATGTCAGGTGGAAATCCACTCCATGGTGGGATATTGTAACCTGCAGTTTGGGCTCAGTGTAAAACGCTGGAGAAGTTAAAAGAAGAATAGAGAATTAGCCCACACATACAAATGCATGTAGATTTACATCTACAGCTAAAATACAACCGTAGATCTGTCCATGTAAAAATATCCACAGCACTCATTTGCCATTATCCAATTAGTACCTAATTAGGTAGGCAGACTTGAAAAATACTCTCATTTACCTCACAAATCAAACAAGACAAGCTGGACAAGTCTGCAAAAACAGTAAAATGAAGATGAGACACAAGTACCTGCAAACGTCAGATTGAATATTTTCTTTTGGCTGCCCTTCAGGGTGCTAAAGATGCAGGCATAGAGCCCCGCGTCCTCTGGGGTGATGGGGTACAGACAGAGAGAGGCGTTTCCCCGTGCCAACTCTGAGCGGTCCAAACTGGTGCGGTTGACATATCGACGGCTCTGTCCGTCCAGCTGGTCTCGGTTGTGGTAGAAGCTGTGAACCACCTCAAGGTCTCTCTGCCAAGTGATGATATTGTGGCCTGGGTCCCAGGGCCCACCCAGGGGGAAGCTGCAGTCTAGAACAGCATGTTGCCCGAAGACAGCAATCAAATGCACCTTGGGAACTGTACTCTTTAACGCCACTGGAGAAAGAACAGGAACTAAACTGAGATTATAATTGTCTTCACAAAACAGTGAGGTTTCAGTCATAAACTTCAATGGTCATAGGCAGCGGTTTCCTGAATGATGTGAACTGACCAGCATCACTGTCCAGTGTTAAGTAGTTAATGATGAGTGAAAAACCTTGCAGCTGAAAGCCTACTTTTCAATTTATGAAGCATCATACCATGCCATAAAAAGCAACACAATAATAATTTCCCAACACACATTGTATATACTTACAATTTAAAAAATGCTATCATGCTCTTAAACTACTCCCTGGGAATAAAAAAAGAAAGAAAAAAAATGAAAAAATAAGTTTTGCTCCACAGGATTTACTCCTAATAATGCTCACAGCAGCAATGGGCAGTAATGGTCACAGTTTAGTTTAATTCTGCTTATCATTAACCCACAAATTGGCAGTGTGGATCCACAGGAATACAATTATTTAGTTTTCCGGACAACCAAACCACAATGCCCGGGAGACTTAAAAACGTTAATTGACATAAAGCGTTAATTGCAGTTAAATACATATGGATAAAAATCAAAAAGATTTTTCTCATAATTTATTTCTTAACATCTCACAATAATGAGATAACAACTCATAGTTATAAGAATATTTCAGTGGAATGTGCATGATCTAGCTCAGTGCTCGCCACATTAAAAAACAAATGTGTATTGCCATTTATTTATTTATTTATTTATTTATTTATTTATTTAACGTAGTGTTCCAGAAATACATGCTAGTAGCCTAGGCTACGTTTAAAGAGTTATCATATACAGTGACAACTGTATACGTACTGTATGTATTTGAGTCTGTGCAGCAGGTTACAGTACATACATGTAATTGCATGCTAAACATTAATTGGTTGTAGCGAAGGCTATAATGACGGTCTCCTGACTCCTCGGTACTTGATCTTTTATCTGAGAGGATCAGAGTATTGTTTCTGCTCTCCCAGACTTCTCAATACAGTCAATGTAAAGACCGTAGCTCACTCGACCCCCGACAAGTTAGACTCTCAGCCCACCTAGCTGGATAGCCACCTAACCCCTGGTTATGCCGCCCTAAATCAGGGCCATGATAAATTAAAGGATTTAACAGGAATGCAGAATTTAAAGCTTATTAAGAAGGGCCATCTATAAAAATTATTTTTGTTACAACACGGACAAATATAAACAACGAAAGTGAATACGTCATTTTGTCATCTACGTCGCGTTTAATGCAACAGAGTCGACCAGAAGCGACAAAAAACTTACCTGAGATTGATAAACTCGCACCGAAAAGTTCATGAGAAAGGAGGAAGACGACCCACCAGCTCCAGAACATATCAGTGCTTGATTGTCGTGTATTTCACCTGGATTAAAAATATTTCATTCAAGATATACAACAATTAATCAGAGAACAAACTAAAATACCAGCAATTCCAGTTCTAAAATAGACGTCTTTATTATTTGTTAAATTCTAACTGTTGGCTGCATGTGATTGTATGCCCCTGCAGGAGCATTACACGTTCACGAAAGTTTCAGCATAATTCCCAAAGTGATATCCTAAAAAGAAAACTAAAATAGACAAATCATTTTATATATATAACGTAACTAATATTACGTTACCCGAGTATCCCCTCGTCGTTTTTGGTTATAGTCCTTTCCTGACGTATCTCCCTAAATTTATTCGGCCCCAATATGTTGTTTCGAATCCTCATTCCTTTCTTTATACGCGTCTTTTCATTGACGTCATTAAGGGTGGGAGTGTTACAAATGAGTAATAATATAAACATATAAAATGAATTCATTAAAATAAAAAGTTACCATCAACTTACTTCCAGTTCATGAAAATAATGGACCTCACTAAATGCCCAGACTACGTCCCAATTCTCAATAAAATCCATACTAGTATCCTTTCCTCGGACAAAGGATTTTGATTAAGTTGCGCAAGTGGCATTGTAGGTGCTTTCGGCAGTGGCCAGGGGTCAGAATGGGCACCCTGACTGGTCAGTGGCTACGCAGCCCCATACACAACAAACAGCGATGCACTGTGTGTTCTGACACCTTTCTATCAGAACCAGTATTAACCTTTTCAGCAATTTGAGCTACGGTAGCTTGTCTGTTGGATCGGACCACACGGGCCAGCCTTCGCTCCCCACGTGCATCAATGACCCTGTCTCTGGTTCACCGCTTTTCCTTCCTTGGACCACTTTGGATAGGTATTGACCACTGCAGACTGGCAACACCCCACAAGAGCTGCAGTTTTGGAGATGCTCTGACCCAGTCATCTAGCCATCACAATTTGGCCCCTGTCAAAGTCTCTCAGATTCTTACGCTTGCCCATTTTTCCTGTTTCTAACACATCAACTTTGAGGACAAAATGTTCACTTACTGCCTAATATATCCCACCCACTGACAGGTGCCATGATAACAAGATTATCAGTGTTATTCACTTCACCTGTCAGTGGTCATAATGTTATGGCTGATCGATATGTATAATCATATAGTGCATATTGGTGGCTAAGAGAACTTAAGACAAACCAAGCCTGACCATAACCCTAAATCCTAAATAAAGCTCTGATGCAACTTAAATTCGAACTATGGCCTCATATTAAAGATTATATTAATTTAAAATATCAGTGATGTTTGTAGGTATATAAATGATTAGTAGGAAGGCTGTTGATTTGATCTATTCCGACTAAAAACATTTTTAGCACATACATAGACATATGGCAGCAGTGTAGACTGCTGAACAGGGGTATGTGAGTTCAGTTCCAGGTGGGGGACATTGATGTTGTGCCCTTGAGCAAGGTGCTTTACCGAGATTATTCAAGTAAGACTCCAATTGTTTACATGGATAACTGTAAGCTTGGATAAGGGTCTGTAAATCTCTGCTTTTTCTTCCTCAACGCAAATCTGTTTAGAAGTCCTGCTTTCCAATCAAAAGTACTCACTTATTATTTAAAAACAGATTAAATTTCCCAGCGTACATCTTTACACATAGCTTGCCCCCGGGGTTCATATCACGCCCTCCCATTGGGGTTTATTACGGTCGATTATCACTTTCATATTATTTCAGCAAAAATAAATTGCCACAAAATTTTGGTACCATCTTCATTTATTCTATCTTATTTGATACTAAAATACTCGGTACATGGCAATATTTGCTCTAAGATATCCTTGTACTTAGTATCCTCTAGAGGGCAACCGCCATTCTATACAAGTTCGCAACCAACTGAATTTAACTTGCGTACTATATTCGTACGGAGCTACGTACGGTAAACCAGTTAGTGCTTTCGGTTTGTGAACCTTAAATTCACTACCACAGAATCAAACCCAGTGTTATATTGACTTGGCTCAATATGCCTAAAGAAGGCACTAGGTGTCGTAAATGCCTGACTGCACTATGGTTCGAAATACTTAGTAGTCAGTAGAAATAGATGTTAAAAATAATAGATATTAATTTCGTTTTATGTTATTGTATTTATTATATTATTATTAAAAATTATTTGTATTCGTTTTTTCCGAGAAATTTTAAAAAGCATAGGGTATGGAATCAATTATTACTCTCTTGGGTAGCAATGGATTATTATTATTATTATTTTTTAAGAATTACTTCTACGTGACTCCTAATTTAATGACTTTATTTTATCTGCATACAATTTTCACTTTTCCCTTGCCCAAAACGTACATTTTAAGTAAAAGTCAGTGCTTACTGGCTTCTAAGTGAAATCGTATATGGTATGCATTGTTACAGTTAGATAGGTGGCTCTGTGATTAATGTGTGGCTTGTAATTGTTATGTTAAAGCTGATTCTCAATGTTAAACTGTAATCGTTAATTCCGAATCACCAAGTTCAGAGAGTGTTTTAGTTAAATTAGCTTGGACAGATATGAGAGATTTTGCCGCTATGGTGGATATGCCTATATACGGTATTTCTGAGATCTTTATAGGTTTCTTTTATCACAAGAATGGGTAGTCATTCATCCATAAAGTGTTTTGGATGAGAAACACAAGCATGTGTAAATCATTTTAAATTAGTATTTATTTATGGCACTCACTCCCATAACTTAGAGATTCCTACATTAGCGTACAAATTATTTATTAGATACCATTGCCACACTTCTTTAGCAACATTTCCTGAAAAATATTTACCATTCAAACAAAACACACAGACACACATCTTTACAAAGCAAATACTGTTTCCATTGGAAGTGGTAACACCCAATCTCACATTGTTTGTGGGAATAATTTGGAGAAAGGACTCTTTATCCAAAATGCCAAGATGAATTAGAAAACATGGCAATTCCAAATTCAGAAGAAAACAAATAAATAATTGTCTATTCCAAAAGTAAAAATCTATTTAAAAAAAGAAAACGGCAAAAGTCGTAATCTGACTCCTGTATAACTGCTGTAAATTCTCTGACCCTTAACAATTGTGTTTTTCCCTTCCAAAAATATATTTTAAAAGTTTAATCACCTGTGAAGGAAAGCCTTTTTTGGTCTAGAATGTAATCAATTCCAGCCTGGGCTTTGGCACTAAATATGCAGCAATATAAATTTAGTACAAAACCTTTATTTTTATTTTTTCTCTGCCCGACAGCGGACAAGCAGACATTTCAGTGCTGGTATTGTCCTTCAAATATTTTTATCACATATATCTGAAGGAATTACATCTTATGTGTATAACTTAGAAACAAAATAAAAAAAACATTTAAACATGAAACTACAATGAAGTTATTTTTAACTACCCAGGAAAAAACAGTCATCGAGTTTGTGCAGTTATCAAGTGTTCCCGCTTCAGTCCCCATAGAGTAGCACAGAGTTCGACAGAGATTCTTGGATTCGCACGGTCTGTTCCGACTGATGGTGCAAACAATTTGACGTGAACAGAAATGGAGCACACGCAGTGTAACAAGGCAAAACTTTTTTCTGTTTTTAGGGGAAAAGAAAAAGAAATAAATATGAGGGAGCAGCCATGTCAGGTCTTCCGGCAAACTCCCGCTCTGTCAGCGCGTTACACACCGTCTTCAGCAGCTTCTGTGGCCACGTCACTCCAAAATCTCAGTGCAAAAAGCGCAACGAGGGCGCCCCCTGTCCCTGGGGGCCTACACCACCGAGCCCACCTCCAAGGTTTCCGTTTCAGAGTCCCGGTCCAGGCTCCTGCAGGGGCATACAATCACATGCAGCCAACAGTTAGAACAACCAAAGGGAAGAGACGGAAGCAAGCGATGGAGTTTATGGTGAGGCACTGCTCGGTCAGACTACGATTGGATACGATACAGGATATTTATGGGTCTTTTTTAAGTGTGTCCATGTTCACTTTTACCAGCTTTGGAAAGAATTAACTCCTGAAGGACATGCAGCGTCGATAGCTTCTGAAATAGGCTTCCCCTGGTGGGCCTCAGCAAGGCTTCTGGACAGTTGTCAATGAGGCTGGCCTAGAGGGCGTCTCAATGGCGACTCTGTACTCCATGTCTTATGCAAGACTTACAATGCCCTCGTTGACCCCAACCTCTTTTGAATAGGTCAACTTTCGATGTTCTTACATATTTACTGACTGACATGTGATCATGAGGCCCCAATAGAATATACACGCCTAGTGGAACGGTGTGGCTCTGTTGTGTCAGGACAGTGAAAGCACAGTAAACCAGTACAGGTTCCAGCTTGTACAGAACTGCAGGCTGGGCTCTCACCGTAACTCTTGCAGCATTTTGCGGTTGTCTCGCCGTCTCTCCTCATCGATAGGATACTTGCTGAATATGAAGAGGCCCAAGAAGATGAGAACAATGGGTGCTGGAGAAACCAGCATCTTCAGGGTTAAGTTCACAGCCTCCGGTTGCACGCAGCCTCTGGTCACATAACCCGCAAAACTGTAGGGAGATTAAATAAGGTTATGTTCCTATTAATCGCATGATTGGTCGAGGACCACCAGTAAGCAAGGGGATTTGGTAAGTCATGTGATCTAGTCCTGCAGTTGGCTCGGGCCAACAGCGTGGTCCGTCTTTACGCTTTACCTAATCTGCTTAAACGCAAAGATTTCTCTCCCGCATCGGAATATATAATTCTTTGAGGTCTCCAATGTTCTTAAAATTTTTGCTACGCAGCAAGTCTGTTCATCTCAACATCCACAGCCAACAAAGTTCACATCAAAGCCTGGAATTCCTCATGCCATCGTTCTCAGAAGTTTGATTTTACACTGTTGGTTTTCAAAGACAATCCTTTATGTGCGCGTGTGTGCGCGCGCTCGCGCCTGAGATGCAGACTTACTCAAGACTGAGGGTGGAGATGCCGAGGGACACGCCAGACGCAAACTTGGTGAAGAAAACATAGAAGGAGTAGAAGATGGCTTCGTGGCCATGGGAGAGAGGGTTCTTAACCTTAAAATCATCCACAGCATCAGGGAGCATCGACCTGCCAAAAACATGCCGTAGATGAGTTGAGGGAGAGATGGGAGCATCCAGAAATTCTCCGCTGGACAATTCTACAACGTTCAGTGGGAAGCACAGCTAAGGGGCGTAAAACAGGCTGGAATGTGAATGGGACCCAAGGTCCTTTAAAGAACAGGTAGCTGTTATTTCCATTCTGCCAGGATCTCATGAAAGTCCTTGTTGGTAGAGGAGGCCTAATCTAAAATCTGAATTAACCGACTATGGACGGTTCCCCAGAAACCATGGTGGTACGGTTGACCTGCTTGGCTTCCAGTCGATACATAACTTCTGTTCTTTCCTCATTCAAACGATACTTTAAAATGTTTAATCATCTATAACATTAAGCCTTCTTGATTAAGAATGATATCGAAAATTCCCACCATGGCTTTGGCACTGTATCAGGAAATTTTTCATTTCCAGCCAGGTTTTTTGAGCCACCCATGCAAATACTCGTTCTGACACACACATGCACACCCTTTAACACCTGAGGGTGTGACCCACCAGGGCAGGAGGAAGGCTGCTCCCACACTGGCCCCTGAGGCGAAGGAAGCCACATACACCGTGAATAGGGTGTTCTCGACGGCAACCAGCAGGATCATGAAAGGTACTGCCCACTGCAGGAACAAAGAGCAAGTGTCACCGTGGGACTGCACGTACACACATACCATACCTTCACCAATGTCACATATACACACTCATTTCAACACACAAGCACAACATTTTTTATAGGGTTACGCAGAGGTTTAGTGTCAGTCCCTGCACAGGCACCTGCGCAAGAAAAACACGTTTAAAGGAAAAACTAAAAAAAATAAATTATTATGCGTTTCTAGAGTGAACGAGAGAGGGCGCTGTTGTCACTAAACAGGAGTAAAAAAGCCCGAGATAAATCTCAAATCTCATTCCTCATTCTCACTCCATTAAATCTCTTTCCTCCCATTAAGGAGCCCTGCCAAACGTCACAAACACAAGCTGCTCACCATGATGCCAACATATACTGTGGTTTTCTTCCCGAAGCGGGTCAGGAACCACTGCCAGCCTGGAATAGTCAGAGTGGCCGACAGCTGAAAAAAAACAATTTAACAAAAAACAAATAGTTTACTTAGCCAAATAGGTCGCCTCGATTTTAGTCTGAGGAAAAGGAAATGAGGCCTCTCCACCCTGCAGACCTTCCTACATTCCAAAGGGTTTATTTCTTAATCTCAAATGACCTCTGACCATTGGCAGAGGTGTAACCTTCCAGTACAACACAGGGTCTGTGTCTTAGGCCAGGAGTTACCAAATCCCAATCTCGAGAGGTAATGTGGGATCAAATCCATACGGTTGCTGGAAATTTGCTTGATTTTGTGTCAAGAAATATATTAGAACTTGACACTTCAAAAACCCCTAAGAATTTGTATAATGCCCATTTCCTAATTAGATTTTTCTTATTTTTGACTGCAGTAGAGCCAGACACTGAGGATTATAAAAATTCCTGTAGGCCACTTATTCTACATTATGCAAAATATAAACTCTAAATCATAAAATAATTTTTTTTTAAATACATTACCAATCATACATACAATTACCAATTACAAATACATTACCAACCTTGTGCCCTTATTTAACATTTTTGGGGTTTTAATTATGTCCCACTCCACACTAATATATATATAATAATATTAATAATATTATAACACCACACTTTCATGGTTGTGTTAAAGTTAATGTATTACAAACATCTGACTCTTTTTTGCCTGCCCTCCTAAAGAGCAGCAAGTCTTTAGAAGCTTCAGCCTGACCCCTTTGAAACCATCTCTCACCCCGCCGCCCATGCGTGGGGTCTTGTCTCCCCTTTACAGCTATGGAGAATTGTCCTCCTTTAAAAAGAACGGAGCTGGGGAGATGCCATAGAAAGCATTTCGGGCCAAGGACGGTTCCCATGACCAAGCCGACTGGTCTCCATGACAACCAAAGGCCCCTTAGTTCTCACAGGCCCGCCTTTTCTCTCCCACCTCACAGCCATGATGTAAGCTGGCAATAGGTTCGATCAGTGGCAACAAAAACGTCCACACAGCTTTTAACATGTCGCCTTTCATCTCACCGAATGGCCGTCCCTCCTACATGAGACAGCCAAAAACTGGTGAGGGAATCCAGTGAGGCTGCCACTGCTGGCGTTTTAAAAACATGCGTTTTCACCAGATCTGCCAAAAAAACTGTGATTTAAATGACCACTGCATAAAAACTATGAAATAATGATCATTTTAAAAGGGCCAAATGTGTAAACTCCTTCTCCTAGCTCACGGGCACCAAATCGACTGAAAATATTAAATACAAAACCAATGCATATGCAATTGAAATGTTGGATTCCTTACATACTTTAAAAGTAGAGTTAAAATCTCAAACAAGCATAAAGAGGTTTTTAATTAATTAATTAATTAATTTATTTTAAGATGCATATTGTTCAGTAGTGACAGGACACAAACACGGGATAAGACGACGGTGTTAAGTTCTCACCATAATGACCAGCAGGATGTTCTGAAAGTCGTTCCGGAATCCAAGGGTGTAAGTGCAGAACAATGCAAAGTTGCCCTCCAGGAGCTGTGACAAACAGTAGATGCACTGTTAGTAACACCATAACACACCTTGAGGCACTTTCCTCGATTACATGGTTGATGGTAAATGGATATCAGCATCCCCCCAATAAGGAAAGGTCTCTAATTGGGAACGGCATCATGGCAGGACTGGTTGTTCTCTTTACATTCCTCTGTCAAACACATGTCGGTTCCTTTAGAGTAATGCACTGCAGGAGGAGCAGCGTACTGACCATGAACGCAAGGGAGGTGAAGAGGAAGCCCATCACCAGCTTGACGTATGGCCCGTGGCTCATCACCAGCCGTAGGCCCTCGGCGAATGACATGGGCGGCCCTGTCTTCAGGCCGCAATCTGAAAAACAAAGAGGCAGAAAATGAATGCTCTCCATGTGGCCACTCAGAGCGGTGACAGACAGGGGTAAATACAGAGGTTTGTCCAGTGCTTGGATGCTTCAACTACAGTGACATATTGAAAAGGAGGACCCTGGAGCCACCGGCTGAGCAGTAGGCTTGATTTGTTTGGTGATCTCTGTGGAATTATAGTAACACGAAACACCCTCCTAAAGGTGCCAATGGTACTTCTTGCAAGGAAATTCCAGAAGTAACAGACTCAGGGTTTGGTCCTGATCAGAAGCTGTAGCCTGCGCCCCCTGCCTTGCAGTTTTCATATTTGCGATACGAAAGCAAGGGCTCTAATGAAGCCCATCTGGCAGTCTTGTTAAGATTCTGTACTTTTTTTGGAGGGACTGGCATTGAACAATGTCCAAACTGTTCAACAGGCACACTGCTAATAAGAGTGGTCTTTATCACAAAGCACAAAATCAGACTGGCACTCTCTGGTACGCAAGTGCAACCCAAGGGGAAGTTGACATTTGCAGACTTCCTCGGCTGAAAACATTTATACGCCTGACTCACATTTGCACTGCTTTAGTTTCACTTTGTTTTTGTTTTTTTGTTTCTTACATCCTTGATAGCAATCCTAGAATAAATCATAGTCTTGTGGGTGGAATCTTTAGGATTAAAGTAATATTTGTTCATAGATAACTACACAACCTTCCTAAACACAGACCAAATTCATGCGTCCTGAGACTCACCTTTCTGTTCCTGGACGCCCACCCATAAGATGAGGGCACAGAGGACATAGATGACACAGATAACACCCGACGCAACCATGTAAGCTTGTCTCTGTTTGGAGGAGAGAGAAAAGCTGACCGTTAGCAGGTTGTCTCCATTACAGGTGCTATTGCATCCACGAAACTGCTGAAAATTATGGTCATCGCTCCGAAGTTAGCCAAATAACACATGGAGTTTTCTTTTGTTTTTTTATTTGGGGAAAATATCCACAGGCTTGTATTAGGAAAACACATAGAGTGAGAAAAACCAGCGTCATGAGTTTGGCTGATGGGAATCTCCCTGTAAGCCTCTAAAACATAATTTACACAGAAAATCTTTAACTCTCCATGTGAACTTGTAGGGGAACTCTCCTTTCACCCATGACAAAATATGCATGTGTTCCGTACAGAATGCAGGAGGTTACCGTCTGGTCTAGGGAGATGTGGGAGACATTGACATCCAAGGCAACGTGCAACGCTGAGGAATTGAAGCCTTCATCCATACTGGAACCTCCTGGATTGCAGGGGGCGTTTGCTCCACCCACAATCTGCCCCTGGATGGCTGTGCCGATGACCGAGCCCAGCACCTCCACAGTCATTCCTGGGAGATGGAGAGAGGCGAGGTTGGAGTCCGTGCCCAAAGCTCAAAGACAAACACAGGAGTACTGACACGTCCCTAAATATTTGAAAGGTGTTCAGGACCATTATATTCCTATGTGTACGTTTGTGTCGGCCTGAATAGCCATACAAGAGAATGATGACACTTTCAATACTACGTAGCAGGAGCCATAGGAGTTTATCCTATATGTGTTTAGCGCACAGCTGTGCCCTCCTCTGACCATGATCCTTGGGATTTGAGCTTTGAGCCACTTTGGTCACGTCCCAATGAGGCTCATGAATCAAGTCAGTTGCAGAAGTAGCGTTAGCCAGCCCTCGACTTACGGTAAGAGGTCGCCGAGTCTCGTTCCCCTTGCTCGGAGCTGATGAACATTGTGAGCGCAGAGTATGGCACGTGGAAACACTGTGGTTGCAATAATACATCACAACATTAAGCAGTCAAGTTGTAAAAACAAGGCTGGCTCACCGGCTAAAAATGGGGGCAGTGTTATTTTGTGTAGGACGGGATCAGCTACTCACCGTCTGTAGTGTCTGGAAGAAGCAATAGAAGAGAAGGAACCAGACGAACTTGCCCTGCTCAAAGGGAGGGACGTACCAGATAAGGAAGTAGCATAGAACGGCCAATGGTGTGGAGAGGAGGATCCTGCAAGGATGAGGAGGATGAGGAGGATGAGCCCTTCCATTCAGTTCTCTCGGGTCTAGTACAGATGTTCACATCCATGATAAATGGACAGGCGTGGGGGATAAATCAATCAATCAATGGACAGGCAAGTCAAGCACGAAGTCCCCCCTTGACCACTGCCTTGGAGTGAGTGCATGTCCTCCATTATAAAAAAATCACTGAGTTTGTGAAAACTGGCCAAAACAGTAAAAAAGTAAAGTTCATAGTACAGTAGTCGAAACTCAGAGTCTAATCCCAAATGTACAACGGAATGACCTGCAACCCCCCCACCCCCTCCCAATTTCTCCCTCTTTGGCATGGCTTGCCAATTATCTCTCTGGTGTTCATGTGAATGTCTGGACCTTACTTTACTGTTATAGACTAATGATTTTACTATTATTCTGGACCGTGCACTGCCTGGGGGCCAATCCTACCAGACCTCTGTCCGATGATTTAGCCTTGTGCCGTTTTGCCGCCCCCCCAATAACCAACCACGGAATGCGTTACAGACCCTTGTATAGTTCATTCATTAAAACATCGCAATGATAACCCCAGGAAGATCTGCGTGCTCCAGTCTGTGGATCGAATTGGGTTAACGCATGTTACCGCTAGTCAGATCCCTTTTATTCACAGATTGGTGTTTGCGCTCTGGTTTTGCTTGAATACACAAAGATCACCAAAGCTCTCGACATAAGGAGGTCAGCAGGGTGTGTGTCGTAAGAACAAACGGCAGAACAAACACGCTACGCTCGAAGCGGCATCATAGTCTGCAACTGGATGCAATGGAGCACAATGTCTCGCATCGACGGGTTAAATTTGGGTCACCCAACCCCCCCCCACCTAAATTTTACTAAGGTTCAAGTTATTACTACAGATGTAACGGTTTCAACAAACCTAAGTTTCGATACAGCAGTTCTACAACCGGTTCAAGAGCAACCTCCTTTTTTCATTATATATATTTACTTTTAGGAATGTCAAACTTAAAAAAAAAAATAAAAAAATAGCTCATGCAATAATGGGGAATGAAGCCGATTTAACAAGCAAAAATATACAAAATATTACAAATGTACATGTTATATTTACACGACAAAACAAATATTTGAATGACAAAACAAACACTGATATCTTGCAATTGATATCTAACCACTGATATCTTGCAATTCCACGGAGCAATCCCAATACAAAACTGCTGCATCCCTTTTAAAACCCATTACAGGAGTTTAAGGAGTCCAAAATTGTTTTGTAAAACTACTCATGGAATTATAGCTCAGAACGTATGGGCAAAAAATATATAATTTATCTTGCTTTTAATATAATCCCATGCATAATCGGGAACAATTTTGTCAATTTGGCATAATAAATCTCAATATGTCAGTCATGTTTTAGAGCTGAGGAGCTGGTGAAAGACCCAGCCCAGGATATCCCCCACAACGTGACCGCTAGTAAACTTCTGTGATTTAAAAGAGTGGCTCGGAAATTAAGATTCCTGATTGGACCAACCGTGGTGGTGTGTTGTGGGTTGGACCAATCAACAGTCAGACAGAATATCACTCAACATGGCCCATCCGCCTTGACTGCAGACAAGAAAACGACAGGAAAGCATTCTCTGCATCTTCAATTGGACAAAGTTTGATGTACATTTAAATGATTTACCCTTTAATGTTTCATAACATGAAACATTTTAGAAAATATCTAATCAGCAAAGCCATTGCTCAAAGAAAAAGTGCAGACAAAAATCAATCTAAGGACCTCCGCCTTAATTTGAACTGAAGCTAACGGAAGCCTGGAAAAACGGTAGGGCTAATTACCATCATGCTCCTAGGACACAATAGCAGCAACCCCCCAAAGAGGCAGTTATGTCACGTTCCCTATTCACAGTAGATTAAACCCAAATTGGCTTCACAAGTCACCCCCAGTGGAAGCTCCATGCCCCTGAATGCTGTTGTGGCTGAGGGGGGGTTCAAAATGTGCAATAAGCATTTCCTCCTACATCCTGTCCACACTGACAGAGACCTTTTTAAATGGCCTGTCTGCAGAGGAAAAGACTAATATAAGTAATCGTACATTGATTTTGATAGACAAAGAAGCAGAGCAGTAGATTTACATTTCTGGATGGGCAACAAATGGAACCAAATGTCTAGGAACTTGATCATGCATTTCTGGTCTGCAGCAGTAACTGCCCTCTTGGAGAACAACAGAGACCCTTGGCCCTCGACCCCCGGTCTTAGTAGGATTCTGGGAAAAGGGCAGAGGGGGGTGAGAGAATAAGGGCGTTTCTGTGTGTGTACAAGTGTAAAAGAGAGTTGAAGTATGTGCGTGTTCACAGGGAAGATGGAAGATAGGAGTTGATGTTGGATAAATCCCATGGCCTCTGACCTTGGTCCGTGCAACCTGACCCAGAGAGATGGGCCTATTCTGTGCCCACATCCCCCAGAGTCATTAGACCATTACGACATTGTATTGTTCCGTGTCAATTATTAAGGTCCAATATGTTAAATGGAAAAAAATTGATTATTTTGTTGCCACTCATGAGTAGTTTGCTGAAAGGCTGAAGTCCAAGCTCACTACAATAGCTGGCCTTTACTACAGAAAAAAATATTTTAAAGTTTGCCAGCCACCAATACAAACAAAATATATCGTATGCAAAATGGATGAACAGCATCATCGTTGAGCTTTTGCATTCAGTTAAGAATGTGAGAAGTTATCTGGAAATCAGGCATGCCTACCGATGCAAAACAAATAACACCCACTTCCTGCATTTTAACCTCAACTTCGTCTTTTGAATTTCAAAAGAGCTACAGAGCTACCGTTGGCCATGAGCCTATTGTCACAAAACAGGACAACCCAGTCAAAGCAGGCAGAACCAGGCAGGAGAAGCCTTTTCTTACTGCGTTTTAAATTCGTTCATCCTTTGTTTGGATGTCCCTACCCTTGGTGCACACCCTTCCAAAAACGCCGAGCTGTAATCAAGTGGCACATACCAGGGCAACATCCTGCCAATTCGGGTCCATCGACTCCGACTCACCAGGAACCCGACAGTAGGGTCTGTCACAGCATCCCAGGCTCGGCCAACGAACAGGATGATGGAGGCGTAGAAGGGTTCCAGCTAGGGGATTGAAGCACAAGCAGTCATACTCTGCATCAGCTAGGGAAAATGGTAGCGTGAAACACCAAAGCCTGAATTAGGGTTTGGAAAAACTTACAGGGGTATTGACCCCTGACCAATGCTTTATTATTACTGAATTACAAATGGTACATTTGGAAATTTTGTGGCATTTGATATTTTATTTTCAAACACTGAAACCAAAAAATTAATTATTATTAGGCGACATTGGCTTTGTGTCAAGAAATATTTGTATGACAAAAAACAGGCGTGTTGCTTCATTCAGTATTCAACCCCTTACACATGAATCTTTGGTAGATTCACCTTTTGCTGAAATCACAGCTCTAAGTCTTTTGGAGAAAGTATGTACCAGCTTTGCTCACTGTGCAATTTTGACCCATTTGTCTTCACAGTTCTGCTCTGGGTTCTTCAGGTTGGTTGGATGAAGCTTGTGGACCACAATTTTCAAATCGTGCCACAGATTCTCAACGGGACTGACTTTGGCTGGGCTTTAAGTTTTGGATATAAAAGCTACATTTTGGTCTCATCGGAAACAAAAACCTTTTCCTACATCGCCACCGGGTCACTGTCATGCTTTCTGGCAAACTCCAGAAATGCTTTCAGATTATGTGTTTTGAGTAAATATCTTCTTTCTTGCTACCCACCTTTACAGGCCAGTGTTTTGCAGAGCTCTTTTTGTATGGTTGACTGGTGCACCATTACTCCACTCCCAGCCACTGAACTCTGTGGTTCCTTTAAAGTGACAGTTAGCCTCTCTACGGCTCCTCTCACAAGTCTCCTCGTCTGAGCGCTGAGTTTTGAGTGGTGGTCCTTGGTAGTGCCTAGGTGGTTCCACTTCCAAACCGTGCTCATAGGGATATCCAAACATCATTATTTTGTACCCTTTTCCTAATCTATGCATTTGTATAACTTTTACTTCATAATACTAGCGTTTATAGAACGTTCTTTGGTCTTCATTTTCCTTCAGTTTCACAGCCTGACCAAAATACCCTTCAAGAGTGGGGTTTTTAATCCATAAAATGTGACAGACACTTTAAAGGTTCACAGGTGGAGGCAAATGGTAAGGCAATTGTGTCCGCATTGGGGCAATTTCTTTCATCTGTGTACAGTGGGAGAGTCCACAGCTCTATTCTCTTAGAATAATTGACTTAGAGTCTCAGTGTTTTAAAATAAATCAAAATAATATATCAAACAGAACCAAATTTGTCATTCAGTAATGAGAAAATTGGTCAGAGGTCAATTGTTTTGTAAGGCTGTATAGGTTTTTTTTAAATTTTATACGGAGAACATGGAGAACGCTTGCTTGCAACAAGGAAATTGTTAATGGAGCTGCACTTTGTATTGTGTCAACATTGCATTTTTGCAGTAGCATGAATCCCTCCCAGTTGTTGCTTACTCGTTTCCAAGGGAAAATAGAAAACAGAGAAAATAAGTTTGAAGAAACAATGCTTCAAATGTGATTACTGAAGTCAGGCTGCACGGCGTTTAAAAAATCTGAATGTGAGCTTTTCAAAAATTTTACTGTAGCATGCCTGTTGCGTGCCCAGTTTGGGAGCAGCCAGAGACAGGAAGGCGACTAGATGCCTTTAATTCGGCATAATTGACAAAAAAGTTAAACAAATTATAAAGACTCAAAGAAAAACACCCAAGATTAAATACAGCCTTTTTAATTTCCCAAAACTAAACTCTATGCCAACAAAAGCGGTCAAAATAAAAAAAATCTTTTAAAAACACGTCAAAAAACAGGTCAGCCCGCAAATATATATCGGTATGCTAAGCACAAAATGCACTGACTCACAATTGGTTCGCTCATTGCTAGCCGCTTATAGGCTTGGGGGTGGGCGTAGCTAACTTAGCTTGTTTTCTGCTACTAATTTGACTAGCCAACATCAGTGTTGCAATTACCATCGCAGGTTAGCTAAATTAATTTAAAAAACTGCTATTTCCGTAGAATTGACTGAACTGTTGAATACAGGGTAAAACGGTCTATTAGTATATATGAAGGGGGGTTAAGCAGGATTGGTAGGTGTACAAGCAATATATATTGAAACATGTGTTAAAAATAAATCTATGTTTAAGGTATTGACACACTGAAACCAGCCTGCCAGTTAACTACTACCACTCCATGTTTTAACCTCTCTCTTCCCCCATCTACATGTGAAGTGGGTAAACAATTCCTAACGGGATCATAGTTTTCACCTATATTCACCTGGTAAGTATATTTGTATTCTGTCAAGACACTAGAAAGCAGAAACAGAAGACTACACATTTAAATCTCATAGCATTTAGCAAAGGTTAGTTTTTTTTAATTGTACAAGGAATAGAAACCAGTGAACACACACGTGGATTCCAATTGGCTGCCACTTAATGACACTGTGCCGAAATTCGTTTCAAATTTGAATAGAATAGGATCTGATTCTATTTTCTATCCAATTTCTTTGCATGTTTCGCACCGCCAGGTAACCCACAATGCAGTGCGCAAGGTTTCCATTAACTCCCATTGAAAATGATTGGAGGCGAAATTTTGTCATCCGAAAAAATGTGCCAGTGGATACTTCGCCTTATAGTAAAGATCTTTTTGTATGGTCACACCCTTTTGTCTTTGCAGTGAGGGTAACAGGCTATTCGCAGTCCCGTGGTGATGTCCATGAAACAATACAAACAGCGGACGTTGTCTTTTATCCTACACCACCCAATCAATGTCAAATCAAATAACGACTATTCAAATAATCCCCGACATGACCTGGTATTTAATAAGCATCCTGGGTCTTCTGGTGGCACCGTAATCTGCACAGTTAGCTGACATAAAACATTCTCCTTCTCAGTTTTTCACTTCATGCCACAGTGCCCCCAGTGTGGAACTGTGCCCGCAATATGGCCAGTCTTGTTGTGATCGTGTTTTCAAGATACTGGTAAGCCACTCTGTAAAGACCGCTGGGTAAAAAAACTGGAGGGGGTGGGGGCTCACACAGAACTCACCTGAGCCACATCTAGCAAGTAGATCTGCAAGAAGAAGCCCAGTGCACTGGCGGTGATCTGATAGGGTGCTCCTCCGACTGCATAGCACAGCTTATTGCACATAGACAGTGGACTTGATCTCTTCTGGCTTCGCTGCAAGAGGCAAGCAAAAAGAAACAGGGAAAGGAGCGTGAGAAACACTGTGCGTGATGCACACTTCACGAGGAGATTGGGGAGGCCTTGAGGAACATTATGTTTTATCGTAATTGAGAGTGCACAAAATCAGTTGTTCTGATTAAAAAGTTTCACAGTTCTCCAGAAGTTTAGTTCCGCATGATTGTTTTATAAGGTGTCAGTACCACCCCTTCACTTTAGAGTTGTGGCCATCCAGTATATTTTCTCCACACCAAATATTAACCCCGTTTGGAAACACTTGGCTGCTGCAATATCAACTGGCAAGGGTATTGTGTCTTAGATAATCATTATGTTAGTGAGGACACCAGGGCACATTGTGTGAACTAATTTTCCCCTCGTCTTCCAGCCACTTACATTTTGCCTCTCCTTGGGGCTGGATTCAGTGGAGGATTAATCTTGTTGCATAATGTTCAGTAACTAAATGCAGCCCTGTTCACCTCACGGCACTTTACTCTGCTCATTGCCATGTAATCCCCTCAGACAGAGAAAGGGGACTGAATAGCGGCAGCAATTACTGTTGGTTTTCCACAAAGCTCAGAATATGGAATGCTCCGCCCCACACAACTCTCCCAATTGGCTCTGACAATAGGATGTTGGTTGGGTTCAGCTACACGTCAGAAAGGAGTCAGCAAAACACACATGCATTAGCGCTCACCACTACATTGCAGTCAAGGGACAAGGCACCTGCCCTGCCAAGCCTCTTACATACAGGCATTGCTCTACAGACAAAATAAAACAAAGATTATTGGAAACACAACCAGTGTTTGTTCTGTGTTTCTTTCAAATAAAGAGAGAGAGAGAGCAAAACTAGCAGAACTAAACCCTAAATAAAAATATTAAATTTCAATACAGGGAAATCCACTTGGAGCTGGAAAATTATTTAAGACTATACGGGCAAAACGGGGTTTTTGTAGTTTACCGTTTCTAATTTACATATCTTTTAGCCTTTCCCAATTAAGGCCAGACCCTCAGGCCCGCATGTCAATTGAGGTACAACAAAAACCATTACACCCTGCAGCATTTGAAGACTATAACTAAAAAAGAATCCTTAAAATGCCACATTTAAGCATCCTTACAAACCAGGACAGCCGACTGTACATGCAGCCGGGAGTGTGTGTATCAGGGTTATAAAAACGTGCACATTTCACTCTATAAAGGAGCAAAAGGAATGACATGAGTCTATAACACCTTTTTGCAACGAGATGTGTTCGGAATGGTTTCAAGAGGCACGAAACGTCTCAGTCACCACAATACTGTCAGCATACATTCTTACAGCGTTGCTTTAAAACGAATGTTATATTTGCAGGATACGCTGGCCCATGTGCGCTTCCATTTATGTTGTCATGGGAACAGAAGAGCTTAGAAGGCAACCAGGACAAACCTCAGATAACTGCATACGAGCAGCGCTATTTGCGAAGAACAAATAATCAAAAACTAGAGATGTGTTTAATTATCTCTAGACTTTTGACATGCCATTAAATTATGTGCGAAACAAATATAAACATCCAAAAAGATATAGAAATATTAGAGTATGAATAGGTCTATGACAAGCTGATTCAAGTGTGCACATTATATCGCCAATCATTCTTAACACCGTACACAATCGCCACATTTTCAACAAAATGTAACGAAGACACCGTAGAAGGCGCCACTCCAATATTATTTTAAACCAATACGTCTTGATTTTTTGTATTTAATTTATTTACACATCGTATGGCGTATCTGCTGTTCGCTTTAACGTAGACTGGACAGCTGGTTTTTAGCATACGTATTGGCTTCTATATGCGAGCTCAATTAAAAATAAACGACTGAAAATTCCCCAGAAATTCCATGACCAGTTTCGTTTAAGCGCAATTCGATTTAACGTACTACAATAATAAACAACTGAACAGCAGGTTAAGCGACACACAATACCAAAGTATACATCTAACGAGATAATTATCTGGTTAAAGAGTTTATATATTCAATTACAACAGTGACAAAAACTACAAAGCTACATAGCATCTTGACGCCGGTACTGGGTCACACCACGTGCTAGCTAATGTCCTCATTACAATAGATTCGTAAAGTCTGTATTATACTTACCCATATTCGACAGATTTCCGTTTTTTTTACAATCAAAATGTATGTTTGGTCATCTATTCATCGTTGGAGTTGGCACCTTGCTGTCAGTTTTATCTAAATGCATTTAGTCTTACCGAGAAAGCAATGTAAGTGATTTTGTTACTTACCTTTGGGGATAATTGTGTCGCATCGGGTTTATTCTGTAACAGACTTGTTGCAGAATATTGTTCAGATCCTTCTCCTTTGGCCATATCTTGACTGACATGAAATACTAAAAATAATACAGATTAAACCACTTTCTAAATTGAACAGAAACGCAAAGTAGCGTCAGAATTTCTTGCTACCAGAATTCAATTTTGAAACTGCGAGATCACTGGCTTGTAATTACAATTTTGGTAAGCGGTAGTAAAAATGTCTCCGCCCCCAGCCATTCATCTCTTACACTATACCGCCCACCCACTCAAGCAGTGTTAGTATACTCTACAGCATTGGTTTAACTGTTGAAGCGTCTAGGCAATTGGTATTGCGGATAATACCATGAAGCTGTTCAATGTCGACATTTTGAGTGCCTTTTTTACTCTTATTTATATTTTTGTAATTTAATGTAATAATGAAAACACCTAACTAAAATTACTCGTAAACAAAATCACAACTGAAAATAAGTAAATATTGGTGTTTCATATTACTTTCAATATTAATGACCAAGATAAAATATATCTTAAAAGCAACAGATTCATACGTGGGATCCTGAAGCAATTTGAGAGATTAACAGATTTTGAAAGAGGCATAATAGTTGGTGCCTAAAATGCAGTTGTGTCAGTCACAAAATTTCATGGTCATGTTGAACTGTGTCTAAACCCATTCGCCAAACTACAGAACACTCCACCAGGAAACAGGAAAGAAGAACAGTGGCCACAGGTGGAAGCTCACTCACATGGATGGACGGACATTCAACGGAATGGTGGCCAAAAAACCTCAAAACAATGACCTAAGTAATTACCACCAAACTAAATCTACACCTCTGTGACCTCAACAAATACTGTACATTGTGAGCTTCACAAACCTCATATTTTTGGTAGGGCTACCTGTTATATCTCAAGGGTTTCTTTATAACTTGAAAGGAGGAAACAGGACACAGAGTTCGGGTATTCTACTGCCTTTATTACGAACTGCACAACCATTAACAACGATATCTTCAATATCCCATAGTGCCCCTGTTTAACCCCGCTACGGTATGTGTGCATGGACAAACGTAATATACAACACTACTCTAACCACAGGTAACCAAGGCCAACATGCGGCATCAAACCCATTGTTGGAAAGTCACTCCCCATTTGAGCCAAAAATCATGGACCTGTAATGTGCCTATTTCCATATATCCATAAAATGGGGATACCAGAAGTACCTTTGGTTCACCTTCCAAGAGACTATGAGTTATACGTTCTGCTAAGAGTTGACTGATCCCAGCACAGGTAGCTGATGCTGAATTCCTGGTCAAAGTTGATCCATTTTTGTTCGGCCAACATAGTGCGGATTATAACTTGCCTAAACCTTTTTCAATTTGGCAGATCTCTCCCTGTGGGGATATTCCATGGCTTCTGGGCCGGATGACTGCAGCATTGCAATCACTTCCCCTGGGCCTTCTGCAAGGATCCTCACCTCACGTTGAACCAACGCCCAAAAGAATGGTGCACAGGGAGTGCAAGCTGTGTGGGAGGCCCTGTGACAATCTCAAACTGCATGTGGTCTTTCTGTTCACAAACAAACACTTCATGTCAAGAATTTCAACTGCTCTGAAGGGGTGTATCTTTCACATATTAAAATGTGTGGGAAATGAAAAGTATTTTTTTATCATCTCCCTCCCAATGACAATGAAAGCACATCTTAGCACAATGATGATTTCAGTATGCAGAACGTGTATGATTTATAACGTTGCTATGGAGTCATGAAGCTAAAGTCACAAGTCCCATATCAAATGATTAAAATCCAAGTCAAGGCACAAGGCCAAACTCAAGTACGACTCACTCCAGCACAAACACAACACACAGTATTGTCACATCTACGCCTGGCCCTTCCCCAGTCTGCTACCAGAGATCAACATCTCCTGAGTACTAATTGCTTTACCCTTCCTCAGCGTAATGAGCTATTATTCAATTAACATTCCACAAACACCAAGTGCATGGGTTCATCCTGCCCTCTCCTCATTCGCCCAGAATCTCCAAGCACTGGTATCCTGCTTCCCTCCCCACAGTATATGAACCCCTCAGTTACTTCTATTCAATGCTCAGTACTATCTTGCTTGCCATTTCTGAGTGTGGTGCCCTTAGTGCACTGGGTTGAATATTGTTACCCCATCATTGACCCACTTGCCCTTTTCTTTGACTATCGCGTCTTGGCTTGTCCTCTCTGTGTTTGGCAGTCTATCGACCTATTCGCCTGCCTCATCAACTATGATTTACGGATTTCCTCGGATGGTCCTGGACCCCTACCTACTTTTGAAGTTAGGTGCACTTCTGCACTTGGGTTCCTCTTACCTGTTAGTCCCTGTGTGACAAGTATCATGTCGATAGTGAAATTAATCATTTCAATGCACCTCCTTGCATCTGCGGGTCGCACAGTATTCACGCCGTGCAACATAATAAAAAAGAATATAAGAATTAGTCATGAAAAGGTACTCACACTTGGTTGTCTTTTGAACCAAGTAGCAGGTGTCTTTAGAGGGCGCTGATTAAACCCTTTTGCGGCTGCTGGTCACACTTTTATCTGCCCCTGGTGAAGCACATGGCAATCGGGCCAACGACTGCCCACCATGAAATAAAGCAACACTTGTTTTGCCTTGGGTCACAAAGATGAAAAAATTGATAAAATCCCTCCATCGGCTTGACAGCATTGCCTACGTGTCTCTCAGGTTGCCTCTGGCGTTTTAATATCTAGCACTGGGGTACCCAGGGCCTCTACTGTTGAATAGTTTCTGTAACATTGATACTGAGAATTGGTCAATGATCACACCCCTGTGATGGACACAGGCTGATGCAGATGTGTTGCTAACTGCCAGACACGATGTATTTATCTACTCTTTAGTGAGCACATTAAATATTAGAGGGGCACATGTCTGTGAATGAATCATGACAGAAGTAACTATTTATGCTTAACGGGTTGTGATCCTTGACGACTGTCGGTTGATTATAGACAGTGCACAAAGATAAGCCAAATAGGATATGCTGATTATGAACCACAGATTAGCATGATGTCAGTACTGAGAGATTAATCATTGACTGTGTGAATTCCCGCCATGTACAGACATGCAGGTGAAAGCACCTTAGCAGAACTAAGAACATTTTCATTGATCTGTAATATCTATAGGACTGACTTTACCAACACCTCCCTGATCACAGCCGAACATGTGGTCCTTCTCGGGATTCCAATGAAAGATTCCAGCAATATGAACCGAACAAATCCTGTTGGTTGACATGCAGCATTTAGTCATGAACGCGCAAAATAATGACTTTTAGCCTTGCTTGTCATTGCCTTCATGGATCAATGCCTTTCATTTACAGTAAAACAGACAGTGTCTCTATGCGTTGTGAAGGGTTAGGGTTAGGTTTGTGAAGGTAACAGCTGACTGAGTTGCCATGACATGAGGGGAGGGACCTCCACAAGTTAAAACTTCGAACCAAGGTTAATTCTGTCTAGTCTTCTCCCCTCGTCTTGAAAGTTGTTACAGCCAGGCCATTTGGCCAGTTGTAATCACACGAGCAGTTGCTGTGAAACGGAAACTCAGTTATTGAGGTGATGTGCTCTTTCCCATTGAGTCTCTTCTTATCTATAGAGTTTAGACGCATAATTTGCTTCCTCCTAAAAACCCACATAAGTGTTCGCTTCATGCGGTTCTGTAAAAAAAGGGGAGGTAAACTTTCTTTAAGCGGTTGGTAGATCTAAAATAGAGTGGAATTTGTAGAATATAAAAGATTCAGTGAGTAAACAAGCTAGGTGTGGCCAGGTGTGCTGTCAGATGTATGCAGAAACCAAACGGTGTACAGAAAGAAATGTTACCCATTTCTCTTTAGCTACACAGAAAGTCATTTTCAGAAGGTAGCGCACAAGTAGATTATCCCAGATATAAGAAATAGAAGGGACTTTTATGTTGGGTCTTCGTAAGGAAACCTTTAGAATCTTGTCGAGGAACAAAAGAGAGGAAAGAGCCCAGGTGCTAAAGCAACGCACACCCACTAACGCACACTCACTAATGCACATTCACCAACGCACACTCACCTACGCACACTCACTAACGCACACTCACCAACGCACACCCACTAATGCACACCCACCAATGCTCACTCACCAACGCACACTCACCAACGCACACTCACTAGCGCACACCCACTAACGCACACTCACTAGCGCACAGCATAACATAGTACTATGCGCCTTCTGAATAACTGATTCTGCACACTGCAGCAGCCTTCTTCTACAGCTTGTTTTCTTAGTCTGTTACTCTCTACTACATTCTGATTTAATTATCCATCCTGATAATGTGGCTCAGCCTCCCATTGACAAAGAATTAGAGGCACGACCACTACTCTGGCTCCACACATTACTTTGCATCACAAATTTCAGCACAGTCGCCTTTTGTCTCTTGCTTCCACAAGCCTCAGGAGATCTTAAAGAGAAGGGGGAGGAGGGATTTGCAGTCTGATGAAGAAAGTCTCACATAGCAGCGCTCTGCCTGGGCCAACAATACTCAGAATAAGAAACGTGCTCTGCACTAGGATACCCAATTATGCAGTGCCATGTTTTGCCCTCTAACGGAACTTGCTGGTATTTCAGAAACAACAAGGCAATGTGAACTTAGCACTCAGCATTCCGTCAACCCATTCATAATTTTTTTATCCATCTACAATTACTCCTTCCACTTTTTCATTTGAAAAAAACTTTTTGTTAATGGATCATGTTTTCTATCTACCTGTTTACAATAACAAGGATGCGTCACAACCTGAGGTGTGTTCTCTCAATTGGTTTCAAAGAAAGAAAATAAAGTTACTAGAATGGCCCAGCCAATCACCTGACTTAAATCCCATTGAAAATCTATGGATAGAACTGAAGATCAAGATTCATAGAAGAGGCCCATGGAACCTTCAAGATTTGAAGACTGTGTGGAAGAATGGGCCAAAATCACACCAGAGCAATGCATGCGACTAGTTTCTTCATACAGGAGGCATCTTGAAGCTGTCATTACCAACAAAGGCTTTTGTACAAAGTATTAAATAAATAAGCGTGTTCAATACTTTTTCCCTGTGTCATTTCACATTATTACACGTAACTTAATTGGCTGAGCTCATTTGTTTGTGGTTTCTTTGTATGT
>JAOVYW010047665.1:0-16508 GCA_025775045.1 Hiodon tergisus
TTGAACTAAAGTCTGTAATGTAACAAAATAGGTAAAAAGCCAAGGGGGGTGAATACTTTTGCAAGGCACTGTATAAATGTCATTCCTTGCAAACATTTAATGACCATTCATTCCCACAACAGCAATTTCAATGATGTCTACATAAATGGATAGGCAGCCCAGAAATTTAACTAACCTGATTAGGAAAGAGTACAAACAGTGAAATATCTGCAATCACACTTAAGATCTCATACGGCTAACACTGCAGGGTGATTTCAGCAGCAGAGGGTGGTTATGGGTAATTATGGAAACCCTGCACCACTTCACGGATGGGCTTCAGCGCGGGGGGCTCCTGCAATATGCAATATTCCACAGATTGTTCCGGAAGCTCTTATTTTTAAATGATGTCATTACTGCAATCAACCTCAAACGTGCAGGTGCTAGGGGCTAGGTGCTGAGTGCTCTATTGTAGCCAGTCCAGTCGTGCAGCCAGACCAACTGAAGTCAATGCTCCCTTTGTTTAGCATAGTTAGCACAGTTTTTACGGCACAGTCCTCGTTCAAAAGGGTTGACTGTTCCGGAATTAGCTTTCCAGAACTTAACCTTTCTGTGTTTATGTAGCACGCTAGAGAGGGCACATCGACCTACACTTGACATATAACAGGCCATTACGACAGCTTAGATAAGTAGATAAGATTTCTCATGATGTTATTGATGATTCGTACTGAGAAATCATTCGGAATTTGTATGTAACGCCGTCATGAGAAATCTTATCTACTTTTTAGTGTCTGAGCGATTTGGTGTTTTGTCACTGACCTCCCTTAACTGTTTATTACGACATTCCGATATTTGCTAATTAGCAAATAGATAGAATTATCCTGAAAATAGCTCAGTTTTAGCAACCTAAACTCTTTTCACGCTGCAAAAACTACCTCAATTATCGCAGATTCACACTTAATTACCCAGTTTTAACAAGGCCGCCATGAAAAAAAAAGGGAAGTTAACACAAACCTGTTTTGTTTTTTTAGCCCTTTTTATCACCTTTCATTAAGAAGTTACTGATTTGCAGACGGTTGTACTGGGACTGAAAGGAGGGACGTTTGAGCAGTGGAAGGAGTAGCACATCTCCTGGCCTCGAGTCAACTAAAGGATCACCCCTGGCCAACTGGGACAAGCTTGTTAGCCGGCCCCTCGGACGTCATTAGTATTTTTTTTAAGAGGTGGTGGAGACGGGGGGGCAGTGTGGGATGCCATAAGCAACTATGAAGAAATTGAGTGCAACTGAGTGTTACTTATGACTGTAAGGACAGCTGACATGCCCTGCTTAGCCATGACCGTCTGTCCATGTGCCTCCAGAATTTTTACTAACTTAGAAAAACTAAAAGGACTATATTATTCTGTTCGGATCTTAGATTTATTTATTTATTTTTGCTTATTTTTATTTTTCTAGATCTCCTCAAACAAGATGCATCCACGGCTCTGAGAATCTAACGACAAATCGAGGAGATGGTTGGTCCCTGGTTAAACTGACAAAGAGCTCTAATATACGTATTCTTGGGCTTTCTCCTCCTCGACACCGCCATGCTGCTAAACTGATTTTTTTTACTAGTTCTGAGGATAAAAAGCCGCCCCAACAATGGTAATTACTACCAACATCTATTCCAAACAATGATCGTGGCTAAGAGCTCATGAACCCCCCACATCCCAATCAAACTGATTTATCTCACATATGTACCTAATGAACTAAATCATCATCGGGGGAATTTTATATGAGCTGATCTTGAGACAAACCTGACAGCTCCGCTAGCATTTTAGTTTGGTCTGTTGTTTTATTAGGGAAGAGGAAAAAGGTCTATTGAAAGCATGTGCTGTTCACTCCTCGGTAATTTTCATTTAAATCGTGCTTCGCCCAGGAAATTCCACCTCATTTCATTTCTTCCACTACATCGCAATTCAATTAGTCCACACGCACGGAGCAACAACTTTTGCCATGGAGAACTGGATACACAACATCGACGCCCATGACAACCCACGTTGATTGACAGCCCCAGCCATCAGCCTGGCGACTGTGGTGCGAGAAATGCAAATTAAGCCGTCACCATACCGGCACAACGGCAAAGGCTGGGCAGTAAAACAACGGTGTCACAGCAGAGCCTCCTACGCACGCAGCGGTGGTTCAGAGCCCTGTTTGTGGACTGTCCGGAGCACACAGCGGTGGTTCAGAGCCCTGTTTGTGGACCGTCCGGAGCACACAGCGGTGGTTCAGAGCCCTGTTTGTGGACCGTCCGAAGCACACAGCGTTGCATTGCAGTTGTGGGGTGAGAACAAGAGGCTGGGTCAAACCGAGGTCAGGTGAGCGCGGTCGCCCGTGAACAAGACTGCCATCCCTAGCAGATCACGTTTCGTCTCAACATACTCCACTGCAATACGCTTAAACCCCATCGACTTATGCACTAATGCACATTTCATTTGAATTACGGCTAAAATTGTTATGTCTCTTAGTAGAAGGTGCCCAGTGGAGGGGAAAAAGTAGTTTGCCAAAGCCAGAAATTCCTCCTCACATTGTCTAAAGAAAAAAAGAAAAAAATAGGGCCATTAATGTTAATGCAAGACAGTTGGATCACGAATGCTTTTTGAAAAATCCTACCCTACCTTGAGTGCCCTGTGTGTCATTTTCATTAATGTCTAAGGGGCCTTGTGTTGTGGATGAACTCATCATGATGTTGTCATATAACTCCCTTTGTGCATGCTGTCTCTCAGTGTAGCTTGCCGAATACACAAAGACATTGTAAAAAATTATAAAATGGACATTACTATTTTATATGCAACTGGATAAACTTTTTTAGAAACAGGCTGTTTCCAATTCCTGTTCGTTCTGTCGCTTTTGTGTTTCATTGGGTTTTTCTAAGGGATTTTGCATAGAATAACATTTCAGAAAAAAAAAATTATTTACCACTGAGGGCTTCAGGAGGGACATAGCAGGTGGAGGTGTTTCCACTTCAAAAGCTTCCAAGCTTCAAACCACTTGCTTGAATTCACCTCTTATCAACACATCAGTGCGTTTCTTTGCCAGATTAACAAAAAGACGCTGAAATAGACACACACTTAATCAACTACGCTGGACCGCATCATTACATACCCAAGGATTTGTTGCCAGGAACCTCTTGCCTCTGGGAGCTCCTAATGAGTTTGCACCTTGCCATCCCCGGGAACGTGTTGTGTTTGTCCGGATATGTGCATTATAGCATGTTGTTCTATACCCGCCAATGTAATTTAGGCTATTTTCTGATAAGTCCTTTCTAATTTTGCTAAATGAGGAATAGTATGATTGGTTTATGCTGATGGAAACCAGCAGCTTGCTTTGCATCCATATAAACAGCTGCAGATAAGGACTCTGCTGGCAGCAGAAGAGGTAAGGATACCACAAATTGCACTGCACACCACTGCATTACCTTATAGATACACACACGCACGCACGCACACACACACACACACACACACACACATACATACACATACATACATAGTCAGTCCCAAATTCCACATGAAAAGGCATTATCAAGCTTTAAATACATATTTATATTTTCGTGGAAACGTTATCTTGGATTTTTTTTGCTGTACCTCTAATGGTAATAAATGAGTTCACTATGAATAAAACACGACAGATTAGGATGTTAAGATGTCGTAAAACCACATCTAAGCTCAACTTTACCTTACCTTCTCCGAAAGTAATGGTTGCAAACGCCATCACGGTCCAGAGAACCGTAATGACTGCCCGGGTCGAACAGCATAGGATAGTAGGCTATTCGTCCCGAGTGGAACGTGCATCAGATTGTTTGTCAAGATGCCACGGGCACAACAAATACAAAAAAAGGAAAAGATTATGAGTTCCAAAGGCCCTCGAGTTTCCTTTGTTCGTTGGGACTGTGCTAACCCCACGGGTTCGAGTTTCGAATTTCGAATTTCGAATTTCGAATTTCACCTCACGAGCGTCCACTCAAACTGCAGCGAGCTTTCAGTAACACATCCCGGTGTTTTTTTTTTTTGTGTTTTTTTTTTTACCGAGTTCAACTCGTACAGCTAAAACTTTTACCCAGCGCAGAGTGCTGCTCGTACAGCTAAAACTTTTACCCAGGTGAATATTTGCCGAATTAATTCAGGTCGATTACTTATTCTACGGGGTACAGCAGCAATTTCCCTGCATGAATTTCGAACCTCGCAAACAAATGTAAAACACTATGGCACGAGCAGTAGGAGGGCTGACTCATAGACGGACCATATGGCAATTGGCTCATCCATGGAGCCAAATTTTCATGTCATATCGTTGATTCTATTTTTTTCTGTGAGATGGGGTTACTATGAATTTGTCTTGGTTTGCATCGCTACAAAAAAAAAAATATATATATATTTATATATATATTTACCGGTATATGAATTAATGGGTACGGGTCTCCGGCGCTCACTTTCGTGCACGCAGCCCCAACTAAACGCTGGAATTTTGGTGTGTGCCTGCAGATTTTTCTGGCTGGCAGGTGCCAGAGAGTACCGTTCGTATTTCTCTCTTCGGCCAAACTGTGACAAATTACTGCTTGGCATTACATTTTGCATTTCATTTGTTAAGTGGAGCAGGTGTTTACCAGACCTGCAGACACAGACTTCATTTCCTGTCCACGGTAAAAAAAAAATATATATATATTTAAAAAGTAAGCGTAAGCTACTCGCAGCGGACAAATTTAGATTAATGATTAAGAGACAGTTGCTTGCATGCCAGCATTATTCGATAAGTATTTGTTTATAGGTCTTTCTAAAAAATAAAATAATATGTTGTCATCATTTAATAATTATAATGAAATGTTTGTAAAATATTTCGAGATATGACTGACCGCTTCACTTTAGTGTTACTTTCGAGTCCGTTTTTGATGATGACAATGGCGTGTCACGCATGCAGTGGTTTTTTAGGGGTCACGCCGGGCTCTAGTTGCAGCTAGAGCCGAAACAAATTGATATCCATCGCCAGCAATCATTTCCATCACTCATTTTACCCCGCTTGCATCATTGTAGCGATACTTAATCACAACTTCGTAGGAAAAAAAAACGATGTCTGTGATGACGAAATTTAAAGGATTCGATTTAATAGAACTAAAACAAACACAAGAGCTTGCATTTGCAAAAATGTGGAGGTGTGTATAGATTGCAGCCAAAAGCCACGGAAGGGGAAAATTCCCCCCGAATAAAAAGATATTAAAGTCTAATACATCTTAGAGCACATTTAAAAAACTGGCTGGGTATTTCCGTGGGTAACTTTTAAAACAGAAAAAGCTGAGAACAAAAAATATGATTGACAACTAAAATGAAAATGCTTCCGCTCTTTGGGGTTTCAAACCTCCAATCATTTGAAGTCATTCAAACTGCATAATCATATGTGGATATATATATTTTTTTTAATCCCCAGTGTTCCTGGCCAAATCAGTTGATTCCAGCTTGACTTTCCTGTTCTTAAATTGCTTTGAAATATACACATCTAAAGATCTGTAGAGTTAGGCTCTGGGATCCTGCAACCCTGAACTGGATAAGCGGTCATGGAAAATTAGTATCTTGAATTCCTTACAAATTCCCCACCCCTCCCATGCAGAAGTGTGCAGACTCGGGTTGGCCGAGTATAAAAGTTATGGCCAGCATTTCTCAAGTCTTGCCATGGATTTTCAGCTGGATTTAAGTCAGGATTTTGACGGAGCCACCCAAAGACGTTCCCGTTACTGTAGCTTTGCCCTTGTGCTTTGGGTCATTGTCACAGGTTTAGATTTGTTGCAGGCTGAATCCAGTTCTCCTCTGGGGTATTCCTTGACTTTTCTCCATTCACGGTACTCTTGTTTCCTGGTCTCTGCTGCCGGGAAGATTCTCTTTGCAGGATGCTTTTTCACCGCCTTGGTTATAGGGATGCTGGGGGGGGGGGGGGTGCGTTGTGTTGGCTTTGTTCAAAAACTAACACTTTGCATTCAGTCCGAAACGTTTCAATTCAGTCCCGTTGGATCATAAAAACACTTCTGCCACATGTTTGCCGTCTCATCGATTCTCTTGTTGGAAACTCCCTCTGGGATATTAGATGGGGGGAAAAATCCCGCTGAGATACTCATGCTCTTTTTTGCACCAATCACAGCCATAAAATCTCCTTTGAGCTCTTGACACCTTCCAGTTTTAATGATTGACTTGATTTTGCCCGTTCAGTTTTGCCTGTCTATAACTGTATTCCTTAATTGTTTATCAAGCTCTATGGCTTTCCTGGTAAGGATCCTATATGCTGTCTATCTGATAGATAGATAGAGATAGAAAGAGATAGAAAGAGAAAGATAGAGATAGATAGATATTTAAGTGCACAGTAGGTTGTGAAGATCGGGCATTTAATTCATATTTATCCCAATCAGATCAACCAAACACTCCATCTGCCTCGTTTTTGCATACGCTCCAACCTCGATTAAGCCAGAAAACCCATTAACTTCAGAGAAACACAGAAAACCGCCTCAAATCAAAAAGGGCTTGCTGCAGAGGCCGGAGGTATACCGTTACTTCATTTCCTGCATTATTACTGGGCTTGCAATGTCCGTGCCCTGGGTCAGACATTATGAGACGGACAACACACAACACACAGTACCCGCCTGGTCACGAATTGAGGGAGCTTCACGCCGCCCTCCTCTCTGGCTGTATTTGTATATTTTTTTCTTTTTTCCTCACTCCATCACGTGAAGTCTCCGTCTGCAGAAGATAACCCTAGTTTCACTTTGCCTTGGACCAGGGTTAGACAGCAATTCCCTGCTGAGGACAGGGTCGCGCTGTCCTTGCACCTTTATCTGTGAATCCTCCCCCGTTAACTGATTTCCTCATTTCAGTTGTGGAGTTGTGAAGACGCACATGCCATGAAAGACTTTTACATGGAGGGAACCTTCGCCATCTTAAAAATTTTACACACTAAATTCGGTCTGCCCCAAACAAATTTTTGTGACTCTATAAAATGTCACGACGGAGTCGGATGACTCTGAGTGTGATTAGTCCAGTCAGTTCCCTGCCTCTCTAGTACATTCCGGCTCTGTCTAGATCCTGGGGTTCTATTTTTTATCAGTCATCTTTGGACGTACTGGTAAACCAGACCCTCTGATAGGTCTATGTGGGGTGCAGGGAGCTGACAGCCAGCTCTTTGGTACCCGATTCGGTTGTATGTAATTTCTATCCCTGCTGGCATGTAGATTGATACAGCCTGTTACTCATAGATCAGAAATTTGATCTCTAGCTGGAGAATCTGAAGTGTGTGTGTTTGGGGGTGGGGGATTAGGGGCTTGGCAACCCTTTATTCATTATGTAGATGCTAGACTTAATTTTGCTACGTCTGTCTCGACAAACCAACTTTGTAAGTAAAGAGTAAGAGAGTGTTTTCTTCTGTATTTGTATTGTTATGTGCAACCATTCATCACATTTCTACATTTTCTTCTGGCAATAACAATTAACTAAGACAAAAAGAAAACCCAGCCAAATCTAACCACCCCTTGTTTGGGGGTGGGGCAAGCGCCATAAGACTTTCAGATTTTGTGCCCAAACACTCAAACTGAAATGGATTGTGTCATACTGCCTCTAGTGGTGGGATTTATATAGTACAGGCAGAATCACAACAGCTGGGGCGAAACAGCCAATATTCCAGTCTCACTGAAATGTTCCACTCCAAAACACGCATTTCTATGGGTAGCATTTCTATGGAAAGCAAAGCAATTAAGCATGAAACTCAAGGGAAAGCTGAGATCGGCTGACTGCGGTGTTTTCCCGCCTCGTTTAGGATGGCTGCATGGCCTATCGTGGAACATCACAGGAAGTCTGCAGGACAGGAATAATTAACGCAATTCCTGCTCAAGCACAAGAATCATCTAACTCCGCTCCCCAAATGCCACCTCTTCAAAATCACTCCGCTTATCCCCCCCACCACTACCATCCCCTCCGTCTCCTCCATCCCCCCGTCTCCCCCATCCCCTCAATCCCCTCCGTCTCCCCATCCCCTCCGTCTCCTCCATCCCCTCCGTCTCCTCCATCCCCTCGTCTCCTCCGTCTCCTCCATCCCCCGTCTCCTCCATTGTGAGTGTGAGCGTGTTTTGTTTGTGTGAGTGTTTGTGAGTGAGTATGGATGTGTGAGTGTGAGTGTGTGTGAGAGAGAGAGATTGTGTGTGTGTGTGAGAGAGAGAATGTGTATATGTGTGAGTGTTTGTGAGTGAGTATGGATGTGTGAGTGTGAGTGTGTGTGTGGAAGAGCTTTATTTCCCCCTCATTCCAAAAAAGCGAAAAAGAAAAAAAGACCCCACATAGGCCTTCACAGAGCATACAGACCTCCAGTCTCCCCACCTCCCATACAGACTCCCAGTCTCCCCACCTCCCATACAGACACTCGGTCCCCCCACCTCCCATACAGACTCCCGGTCTCCCCACCTCCCATACAGACTCCCGGTCTCCCCACCTCCCATACAGACACTCAGTCTCCCCACCTCCCATACAGACCTCCAGTCTCCCCACCTCCCATACAGACACTCAGTCTCCCCACCTCCCATACAGACACTCAGTCTCCCCACCTCCCATGCAGAGGTATGTAGATTCGCCGCCCCCCTCATCCCAGCTAGAGGCTTCACATCAGAATCAACACGAGTGCCTTATCCCGACGCCAGGACTTTGCAGATCAGCCTCACCGCCTGCTGAACGCCAGAACACCCAGACAAAACTGCTAGGGCAACTAGACAAACGGCGTCAAGCCAGGAAGGACAGCCAAAAGCGGAAAGCAGAAGTTTCCTAAATGGTACACCTGGAATTTTTCTTACCAAAACTTTCCTCCACGATCCTGGACCGGTTCAAGATTAGTTAAGTCAAACAGTCAGTATGTATTGGTTGATATTATAGTCAGTATGTATTAGTTCATATTAGAGCAATGTGTATTAATTTAAGTCATACAGTCAGTATGTATTGGTTGATATTACAGCAGTGCGCATTAGTTTAAGTTATATTACAGTCATTATGTAAAAGTGCGTATTACAGTGAAAAGTGTTGCTGGAGCTGTTAGCGCCTCGTCTGTTAGCGCATTCCCCTCCGTCTGGCCAGGTTATCAGGGTCATGACCGAGACAAAGGCCAGGGGGCGAGAGTGGTTGCAGGGAAAAACTCAAAATCTTGAATGGACATTCTGGTAAGAACACGGAAATAAGGTACTCATCCGCCGGGTCTGGGGGGAGTGGGTGTACTTCAAAAGAAAAATGGCAGAAGAAAAAGAACAAATCTTTAATGGACGTTCTACATGGGAGGTGAGGGGACTGGGAGTCCCACGTTCTGCCAGAAGAAAAAGAACAAATTGCTTCAGCGCTGGGCGGGACTGGAGGCACGAGCCAGTGGGAGCCTTTAACCCACACGGTCTGCGGGACTGTGGAGCAAGGCCAGAGCTGAAGGGGCGCCCCCTTCAGGTCTGGGGAGAACGTACCCACAGCTTTCGTGAAAGTCTAGATGGCGGTCGAGTTGCCTCTCTCTCCAGCTCGCCAGGGGGTTTTGTTATGCCAGCGTTCTCTTCCCATCCTCGATTCTGTGCGCCCTGTGGATAGGAGAGTGTGGGTGCGGTCCTAGTTCTAGCACACACGGGGCGTGCGTTTCCACGCCCCTTCACTGTCGCTGGTGCTGAAGACACCCGCTGCACGTGCCCTAACACTACGTCACTGCGACAACACCTTCCAACACCAGCCCATACAAAACACAACAGTATCACAGAGTGGGCAAAACCAACAAGTAACGGCGCAGAGAGAATGAAATGTCCGTATAAATAAACAAGTGGCTAAGCTAAATTTGGCTCTTTGAAATACACAGCAAATAAAGAATTTAGCTTAATAACTCCAGGACTAAATGTAAAATATAAACTATGCCAGGTCTTGAAGAGCCAGAAGGATACTGGGTCATCGCCCATCATGTGTAGCCAACATTAAATTAGTGGAACAAGAAAATGTATATTATTATCAAAAATTATTTTGTCATTATTTTTTAGCATTTGAATTGCTACTGATTGTAAGGGTTAATCAAAACTAAATTGTGTTAAAACATGTTTTTATTTGCATTGGAAGAGTCTGTTTATGACAAGCCAATGTAGAAATCATTATTGCATCCCTAATCATGCAAATCAGCATGTGAATTAGAGTCTCCTTGTTACAGCGCTCTATTTAGCCTTCTGGCAGTGCTATAGCCGCTGAGCATTGTGGGACATGGAGTGTGCATCGTAAAGGTTTCGAAGCATCTTGCATTTACGCTAGGGAAAGCAGAGATGTAAGTGCATCTAAGCAGCCGGTTCCCAGAAGCAATAGAATTGTCGAAGAGGGAAGGCCGTCTTCATAATGTCTGGACATCCTGGTCTCGCCTGGCCCTTCCCACTGACACGGCAGGTGAGATAACATGGTCAAGAAGGTGGTCCACTGTTTTCTTCGTTGTTCTCAACGATGCTTTGGTCCTGCTCACCTGCTGAAGATTCAATAAGTCCGCGAGAAGACTTCTTCACAAAGCCGGCCTCTAGGCAACCATGAAACGCAGCGAGATTTCAACTACTGATGACCTCGAGATGGACTTCAATTCCGTCTGATTATGATTCGGAAGGTACATGGATTTTTCCCTTCACCGTTTGGATCATGTGTTTTCTCTGCCTGGGGGGAAAAGCTTTTGAGGTCAATTTTACAACCTTTGCTTTGTGAGTCTTGTTTGGAGATATTTGGAGAGCTGAAAGGCAATATCGTCTTATATGAACATAATACCTATTCCGTAACCTGAAAAGGATTATCGAACTGTGACTGTTGTAATGTATCCAGAGAGGGTGTAAATCTTGAAGACATTTGGACCAGGCGTTCTGACCGTTCTTTAGTCATGCATGGCATGAATGTAAGAGAGATGGTGACGGAATTTAAACGGGTCGCCAGGAAATGTAATCATTTACCTCAAAATATTCTGCTCTGCTCTGTTGGTTCAGTTTTTCATCCTGGGCAGCTCTGGCTTTGTAGAAGGTATGCTTTACGAGACCATCTCGCGGCTAACGGTATAGTGAAGATTTGCAAGAACTGTCGCAATTTCATTTGGTAGTTCGAAAAAAGGTGTATGGGTCTCCTTCTCGGACGTACGCCTTGGAGAAGCGGGGTAAGGATGGAAAGCTGAGAAACAACAGTTGCCTGCTGAGGAAAATAGATGAAAATGTTCACGCATAGCATAAAACTGTTCCAGTGTCAGACAATATCAAGACAAAACCATCTTCAAGCATTTTCACAAGACCACACAGCATTGCAAACGATCCTGGGCGTTCGAACTGCGGTTACGGTTCTTCTTGCACGTGAGCGAGGAGGACCACCGCAGAATACCATCACACAGAAACTAGATAGCCCTGATCTTAATAATACTACGGTCTGATAATAATATTAATTGAATAATACAGTTCAGTTTTAAGGTATATCGAACAGAAGTTATTCAACATAGTTTTTTGTTTTTTGTTTTTTTTAAGCAGAAATATTGCGTGTTTAAACCACTACCGTACATAACAACAGTAATAATCACAGTAATAATGACGATGACATCATCATTACAATTATCCCTAGAGGGTGAAAATGATAACGCTAGTAGCAAGCTGTTATGCCGGAATATACTTCAATTTGCATGAGGTCTTTTTCAATGTACATGCACAGGTTTATTACTGCGTAAAATGATAATGAAATGCCGTTAATGCGCTTTAGCCGAAATCCTCTAGAGCCCCGGTTTTGACATTGACTTCAGGTCTTACATTTTCCAATACAGAATATCTGTTTCTTTGTTATTTCACTTCATCTGGGCATCATTATTCAGTTCATGGGTTGCACAGTCCCACGGGATGCAATCAAAGCCTTGGCAAACACAACACCGGCTACACGCATTCCTGCGGCGCAGCCATGAAAGCCCAACTGAGTCGCATCCGGTGCATACAGTGGGCCTGGAAGGTCTGGTTTTAAATTGGCAGAAGGTCAAAGCAGACGAAATCGCAACACAACAGGTGCCATTAGTGAGAGCCATTAGTTTCAATAGGCCAAAATCGCTTTACGTTGTGTTGAATGAGCCACATCCCTACGACAGAAAAACGTGGTACGTGGGCCGCTGTACATCAGTGAACCGTAACCGCACTGAGTCTAAGCGTGAGCTTTTCTTTAGATTAGGTGGGTTCGGTTGCGATCGTCTCTGCGATGTCCCCCAAGTGGCAGACACCAGCATGTTTGCAGGTCCACCAGGCTGCCCACAGCGGACCGACCACAGCGTGACCGCAGCGTGACCGCAGCGTGACCAAAGCGTGACCGCAGCGTGACCACAGCATTCCCCACGGGTCCTCCCTCAGAGCTCTGACTGCTAGTTTGTCACCAAAAGCCAGGGTGGCGTCGTCCATTTGCATTTCGATGCTGCTAATCTTCAGGGCACAATCGATTACATCTATTCAAGAGCAACGATCTCATACCGTTTCACGGTTTAATATACAGAAAGGATTCAAGAATGATAAACCAGACCATCAGAGGCTCATGTTTGCAAAACAACTCTGATAGCCTTTTTTTCGCCTGTAAAATTAGGCTGAAATGGGACTGCAATCCGATTTGCCTAGTATTTGGTGGCTGGATCTGAATGCAGTATCTTTCATTTCAATGCTTGTCCTGGAATTCTATTAGATACATATCTAAATTCATAAAAACCCTTGACAGAAAAGACTGCTTTTATTCTACTTTCAATCTGTATTAAATTCAATATAACAGACAGAACTACAATACGCAAAGGACAGATAAATACCTTTCAAATACCCTTTAAATCCAATACCTACTCGAAGGAGCATTTCAAACTATAAAGATGTCTTCACATTAATTTTACGCAATGGATATTAATAGGGAAAACAATAAACATATATTTTGTGGGAGTTCCAACGCCCCGCTAGATCCCTTAAAACAAAACGAGTCAGGTGCCAGTGTTGGGCGCCCCGATATCCATCTCATCTTATATATAGCTGATTACTCATCTTGTAGTTGAAGAAAGAAAGTCCTCATAATCCACATAAAGGGGTGTAATCGGAGTGCACCACAGTGTGTAATCCACTGCATCAGGTGTTGGGGTGGGGTGGGGGGGGTCTCCTAAAGATGCCTGCCGTTTTCAGCCCGTTTGGAGGAAAAAAACAAGACCCATAGTAAAACTTGGACCAGGACCACCTTGAGAAGGAAAAGGTGGGTTGAAATTTCATGCGTGGATTATCTCGTAATCCCACTCCTCGCTTCAAAATTCGCTTTGGATTAGCCAATATTACATTTTATATTTTATTCATTCAGCATACCCTCCTATTCAAAGCGAGTTACAAAAGTGTAAAAAAAAAAAAAAAGCTATTTAAATACCAAACTACAATGTCTGACTGTTAAACACCACAATGTCTGACTGTTAAACACCACAAGAAGGTACAAAGATCCAAAGGGTACACAGTGCTCCTCGTGGGAAGAACACAGTAACGGTAACAGCCATAGAGGTATGATCCAAAACACAGGCTCTGGGACCATCTACAGTGTGCCCTCAGCGACAGCATTAATCAACATGAGCTGAGAAAACTAAATGAAGAGCAGACCAAAACGCAGGAGAGGAGAGAACTTTCAGACTACACAACATAAATGTGAAACCCCCAGCTGGCCAGCGGAGGGTTAAAAAAATAAACAAATCTTGGGGAGTTTATCAGCTAGGTCAGGATAGAGATTTAAACTCCATAAACCTGGGATTGGTACTTAGGGGATAGAGGTGTCCAGAGATTCGGGCTTCAGATTGGCAGACTTATTCCATCTGACAGGGGGACTTAATGAATGAGATTGCAGCCCTGGTGAAAGGGTGGACAGATGAGAGAAACCCTGGAAAACAACCCCAGGGGCAATCAGCGTGACACACCTCCGAGACCAAACAGCTTATAGCTGTTCTGATCAGTGCCCGGGATGTCAGTGAAAGTGTTCCATGTGACCTCTGGGGCCTGGAAAAGGTCAACGGGGTCAACGGGGTTCAGGTACCCTGAGCTTCACAGTCTTAATGCTGTCTTAGAAGTGAATATCAAGCTGTAGGGAAGCTCAAGCTCCTCGTCCTGAAAACCCTACTGACCCATTTCGTGGTTCGCCTGCGATCGCCTTTTCCACGTTTCATGACACAGTCGGGGCGGAGGAAGGCATGCGAAAGGTTACGACCCAATACGACCCACGCACAGGCGAAATGTCATTCCTGTCATCCCGCCACACGAGCCTGGCTTTAAACGGTGTGAAGTGCCGCAGGGTTCAGACCGCACAGCCGCCGGAATGCTGCAGTGCTGGCACAGATAACTGATGCGGCTAACGGGCGATGGGCATAGTCTGCTCAGCCGAACATAAGTTTCCGCCAGAGACGAAACCAACAATCCGGAAGCGAAGCTTCAGTGTGAGACAAGGGAGCCTGATAACGTGTAAACTAACGTGTCGACTAAAAAAAAATCGACTAAAAAGGCATAAGCAAAAAACTTCTGAGTCCAGGGCTCCCACGAATGCCACCAGCCACTAACTGGGCTTGTGTGCAGGTGGGACGCCCAGATCGATGCAGAGGATCTACTGCTTCCATTTGGAAGATAGATGCTGTTTAATTTCCGTAAATACCGAGACTGAGATGTTCGTTTATATGCGTAGTTGCTAACTAATGAGCTGAATTAATCAGTCAGATATCACACCCTTCAGTCATGGTTCTTTTCCCCAATAACCACAGCGCTCGGAGCGGATTATCACTCACATAACCAGGGGAGAGCGTCTGGTAGAGTTTAAAAGGATAAACTGCTAAATTCATTAAACATTTTCAACCAAAATCTAAAATTCCTATAGGGACTGTTATATTATGATGAGATGTATCTGACACACTGGGGGGCGGGGTTGTAGTTTTCTAAATATCGGCTAAATATGTTTTCTCCAAATCTCTTGGAGAATGCCTATGGGTCAAAGATGTTTTTTTTTTTTTTATTGTGGAGAAAAAACAAGTTGTTGCTCATATACGTAACCCTTCCCTAACGCCTCGATTTCCACCGGCATTGAGGTTCTACATTTACTGTAAATAAAGGGGAGCTTCATTACTTTTCCTCAAACATTGAAAGTTCAATAATATGGTGAAGGGCATACTGAGATAAAGAGCCTATATTTTAACACTCGTTTCTCACACTTAAGTCCATTTGACTAGTCTTTGAGTGTGCGTAGGGATTATACAGCAGGTACATAAATCTCTGATCAGTACATTTCTGTGGTTAGGCAAGCACTCAACCCATGATACACTGTATACTGCAGACAAATGAGGAACCCACACCTGTGTAATCAGAGCGGCGCGTGGGGGTAAAAGCCCCGCCCCCAGTGTCCTGACCCGATTAGGGGCAACTGGAGGGACCCGTTCCTTTCCTACTGTGCCCATATTACTCAGCTCTCCACACGCTCCGGTGATGTCACACGCCCTACTGGGCGGACGGCTGAAGTGAGCCTTCGGCGCCGCAGGGTGTCAACTCAATACGGGCCCGGGTCTTTTGTAAAGGCATCACTGAATCGTTGTTTCTGAGAAGCACCAAAGGTCGCGTGTGCGGTCCCCAATAAGCACCCCCAGCAAATTCACCTACACTGCAGAGAGGACAATTAGCAGGCAAACAAATTGAGTTCCATTTTATTTGAAACATAATTACTTTTTCACTTAATTACCTTGTGCCTGGCCCATTAACCTCAGTGCTGGGCATGAGGCACGCACTGTAAGAGCACTGTAGTATATGTGATCGTACAACGAGGTCATGCAACACTGAACGTGCAGTAAGCACTACGCTGCGCCGCTAGCACCTACAATAAAAACTTGGTCATCAAGCTGTGCAGTCTTAATATCAAGATTAACAAATTACCCAGCCATCGACCCACTAACACAACATGCACCAACGGGTGGTGTGTTTACCGCGGCTAGGCTCCTGTGCTCGCATGTTAATGCAAATTAAAGATGCATTTTTTTTTTTTTAAGTAGTCGTAAACAGTGCGTACTGTAAACAGTGTTTGCATATACTGGGTTTATAAATGTGCAAGTAGCAATTTGATTAGTTGAGCACATTGAGTCTCTCTCTGAATACCAGGCTAGTGCATGCTTGTTCCCTAGAGAAAGCATACCTAATCAGAGTGATGTCTGTACGTATCCATGTGAGTACACGCATAAAAAAATAATCAATAATAATAATAATCATATAATAATAACAAGTTTCTCGTACACACACAGAGCACAGTGGTGCCGCACAATTCGCAACCCCCCACTCTGGATTGGGATGACTGAAATCAGAATTAGCAAACCCCCACTCTGGATTGGGATGACTGAAATCAGAATTAGCAAACCCCCACTGAGGATTGGGATGACTGAAAGCAGAATTAGCAAACCCCCACTCTGGATTGGGATGACTGAAATCAGAATTGGCAAACCCCAACTCTGGATTGGGATGACTGAAATC
>JAOVYW010047676.1:12727-24874 GCA_025775045.1 Hiodon tergisus
ATATATATATATAATATTTATGCATCAACTTTTACCAGGAATAGCAGAGAAAATAAGTGGAGGGTTGGTTGGGTGTTTTTATGGCAGTGTTATTTTGGTAAGTGATTGTTCAGTGTTTTAATGGGACGTAATGTACCGATCAGTCCTGTGAAGTGAACTCGGTCTGTTTAAACCGAGCATGGCTCTCCGCCACGCCTGTCATTTGGCAAGGCTGACTGCATTGTGGAGGACGTAATTAGGTTGCCAGACCATATCCATTCTGAGGTTATCAAGAGAGAAAATTGTAATGAAGCAGGTATACTTCATTCAGTAAGCAAAAGCAAATTTTAAAAGCTATATATATAATTTTTTATAGTAGGAGCGGTGATTTCACGTTTTTAATCTTGCTTTCCCAGCTTCCTTGTTCCTTGTTTCTGACCCTTTTGTAAATTTGTGTTCTTCAGAGAAGGCAGTGTCAGGTCTTAAACTTCTTTGGGTCACTTTTCCCCATAGAGATGGGCTTTTTCGAGAAGAAGGTCAAGGTTTTCGTTTCTACGAGGCGATAAAACGGGTGCGGGGTTCCGTTTGTCCCTCCTAGCCCGAACGGGGCTGGTGGGTCCCAGAACAGGTGGAAGTCAGAGGAATGCCTGCATTAAGAGGACTGCTCTAACCGTGTGCCCAAAATCGGGCCATACTGTCTTTTGTTCAGTCCTGGAATAGGTCATCGCTTTGAGTCTTTAATGCATTCAGGGAACCGAGTCAGCCAAACCAGCCAATTGCCAAACTGCAGATCAATGCTTTAAAAACTCAGCAGAAAAACAACATCAATCATTTCCCATTCATAAGGTTTAACTTAATTAATCCATCTAACGACAAGTTCCCGTCAGGGTGTTAACACTTTTCTTGTTTCACCGTGGTAAGTCATTTCCCCGGAATTTTCACAAAGTTAATTTGCCCACATGCTAATTATATAAAAATCAATTAAAATCAACAGGAAGTTGAACCACGATTAATGCAGCCTGACCTTTAGTTCACTTACACAGCGGGAGGCCCATACTCCATAAAATGAGATTTCTATATCGCTCAGTAAAAGCTTCCAGTCAACAGACCAAGTGAATGGCAGCGGGGATGAGTGCTCCAGCTAGCAGTAATGCATGTTCTAACCCTCCGCCCTTCATCTGAGGGGAGGGCGAAGCCCAGAACCCTGCCACGCCCCGCAGTCAGGGTGAGGGAGAATTCCCCATCCAGTAAAAAGCCAAGCCAATCCATTCCGTTTCTGTCCCAAAACATGTGGGGCATCTTTTTTTTTTTGTAACCTTTGTGATAGCTGGCTGAATGTTTCCATTTTAAATTCGGAAGGTGAGACTGCTTCCTTCACAATAATAATAATGATAAATAATAAACACTATGGCTTCCTGACTGTTACAATGTAATGTAATAAGTAACCGGCTGGTGGATTAAAGAAAACACAATGGCTTCCTGACTGTTACAATGTAATGTAATAAGTCACAGGCTGGTGAATTAAACAAAATGCCTTAAGAGGCAAAAGAATCGTCTGGATACAAGTTTGGCAGACATAACTTCTTCCCTTTTCATTATAAATAAAACATCCTGACCAATGTTTTCATAAAATGAAATACAGGTAAATCCTGGAAGGTCCACTGATCACATACTAGATCTTGTTCCAAAACAGAACACTAGGTGGCGCTTTGGATAATTTGTTTCTTTATAAGTAGAAATGATCTGATCTGACAAAACAGTTTATATTATTTTATCAATTTTTAGTAGATTTATACAAATAACTCTTGCTAAACCCTGATGGGCAAAGGGAGTCCAGGTGGGATTGCAGCGCAAAGGGACACATGCCACAGTGGTCTTGGGAAACACAGCAATATCCTGAAGTTTGCCAGGCAGACCAAATTAGAGCATGATTAGGTTGTTATTATTAATTGCGTTGCCAGGTTACCCGTATTATCAATACCAAAGACACCTGCCATCGTTATATGTTTGTGGCGTCTTCAGACTAGGACCACTTAAAGTCTGTGACGTCTCTCCACTACCTCTGGCAGAATCAGTCTCCTAGTTGTAAACGTTCTGGGAATTTAACTGAAAGAGGGCTGTAATGCGATGGTTGTTAAGAAACTATTTAATACAATGAGCCCTGATTCAAAACAGATTAGAAAACCACTCCTCAGATTGGTATAGCACTGTACAAGTCTCTCCTCGTTCCAGCCCTCAATACTTAAACAGTCTGGCTCAAATTGGATTGTGCTTTTCACACTTATCTACTGGGGCCTTCCACAACCTAAACTCTGATTTTTTCTGCATTTGGACAAAGAAAACAAATCTGTGGCATGGTTAATTGGTTAAATGGTAAGTACAGACATCTGTAACTGCCTGATCATAAAATTAAAAATTAGAGCATTTGAAAATTAATTAAATTAGTCAGCAAAATAGGAGATTACTAGTAATGTTAAGTTTTCAATTAAAAAGAGATAATATATTTTAGAAGAGACATGGATGTTGGGCGAACTTAAAAAAAAAAAACACTGCTATTGTCAACATGCATTTTGATATCAACAGAGGGCGCTATTTATTATTTAGTAATACATTTCAATGCACAAGTGTCGAAATTCGCTTTACTCCTCTGATAGCTTTGAATAAAATAATTTATATAATCTGTCACACGTTGTAATTATTTTGAATATTATAATTATTGTAATTATTATTTTGACACCCTGACGAAGGCATGACAAGGAGAACAAAAAGGTTCTGCTTAGTAGGGGGTGTGGGGGGGTTCTGTAATCCCCTTTTATTTAGGTGCTGTTTAAAAAAAATGGTGGGCCGGGTTTGTATACCACCAACAGACTTTAAAATACAGGACAACGCAACTGTGAGCCCACCATTAGGGAGTCTTAAAAATGCAATCCATAAAGTTTTTATGTATTGAATTAATCACAATGCACAGGAGAGTGCACTGGTACTTCCGGAGGGATGGAAAAGCCCACAGCCGATCTGAGAAATCAGTCCCTGATTTCCGCGACCACCCAAAAACCTCACTGAAAACAACATAAAGGCGGGCACATAGTACACAGTTTACTCAATAATAAAGGGATTCAGTGAAGAGAGTTGAGATAAATGAACGCACAGCAGTGTCAGAACTGTTTTGAATATATATATATATATATAATCTCCAGAACCTCTATTTTTAGGAAACAAATAAGGCTTAATAAATATAATTTATGACATAATACAATTGGAAATTAGATCATACGAGAATATAAAAATAGCCACTAAAAATGTTAAGTTTAAAAAGTAAAAGTGAAAATACTTAATTCTTAATTTTATAAAGTTATGATACGATTTTTAAGCAACATTTATCTACCTATATAATAATTACTCATAATATATATATATATATTATATTTGTTGCCTCGGGATATAATGTACGTATTTGTTACTTCTCTTCTAAAATAAGATTTATTAGAAAAATATCTATGAATAGGGCTTCGGAAAAATTATACTTTGACATGGTGAATGACAACCATTCACTATGCATGGCAACCATTTATATGCCACCTGAACAGTAGTCAGGGGATTTGTGAGAACAAAACAAAAAAGGTTTTTTTTTTTTTTTTTTTTTACAAATTGATTAACCTAAGGAATCATCTTTGTGAGAATTATCGCACTGGCCTGATTTGCCGTATATTTTTAATGATTTTTTAGGAAATAAAACGCGAACATACGTTCAAAAATGAACAAAGAAAAACGTGTGAAAACCAAACATGGCCTTTAATGTATCTGTATCTTTTGTTTGGGGATGTGAGACAATGCAATATGTTACGGTTACTGTTGTTGCACATCGGGTTAAAAACCGCTGGTTGCGTACCCTTAAGCAGAAAGGGTGGCGTAACCACGCAGTTCACGCTCACGGTATCTGTTTCCGTGTTTACACAACGACATAAAGGAGGAGACTGGCGTACGGCAGCGCAAGTTTACCAACTAGACACAGAGCGACAGGGGAGTGCATGGTAAAACGAGAAAAGCCCAGCTTCCATAATAGCCTTCTATAGCGGAATGTTTTCTCGAAGGGGCTATGGAGACGTCAAGAAATCTACACAGAAAGTTCTGGACCCAAAGAAGGATGTACTGACACGATTGAAACACCTCCGGTCACTGCTAGGTGAGTGAAATGGCACCGAGCGTAGTTCGAACAGTGGAACACCGAGAAGGTAGAGAGAGGTAGTTAGACTGCTGCCTAGCTTACTTGCAGATATGTGTCAAACTATCAAGCTTTGGCAAAAGATACGCCAGATTTGTCCCGGTTTTGAATTCAAAATGTCACGCGGTGTCTACAGTTAGACAGGTAACAGTCACATTATTCGACCAGTGGTGGCTAGCAATTCTTGACTTGTGCAGTCATAACATTGTCTGCAAAATGTAAATGCCACTATGCATTTTCAGGGCTTACCGATTTACCAACCTCAAAACGACAATGCACAACCAGGGGCTTTGTTTGCAATACTCCGCTTATATTTGGCCGATGGAAGTGATCGTATAGCTGGCTAGCTACATCTTAGTCGGAATTACATTATTACCGTAAATCGGAGGCAATTTAGCTAGCACCCGATCAGTAGCTAGGTTTCTATCAGAATTCTTAACTGTGTATTTGTATATGTACTGAGCATATTCCGCAGATTTTTAAAGCCGTTACATTGATGGTTGAGTAAAGGGTGCAATTCAGACCGACGGGCTAACCATATATGGACATTGTAACGACGTAAGCGAGGTACCTTGACCGCTGCTAAATAGGAAGGCACGGGAGTTGTTTGAACCACTGGCTCTTCAAGATCGAAACAACGGTAACAGTTTCCAATTCAGTGACAAAGAAAGCAACGTTACTGTTATCGTTCTGCTTTCACCTTGCTATGTGACTTTGTTTTATCCAGAAACCGGTTGAAATGTATACATCTATATGTTATCGAGTCCATAACTGTGTGCATTTTAAACGTAACTATGGTAATGGTCTAGCATAGCCCCTCTTGTCGAATGATGATGGTGTGTAGCTAGCTAGCTAGCTCGCTGTGAAACGTCACGGTATTGACAATGTTCACGTTCAGCACAGTATAAGGAAGTATTAAGTGCCTCGTATTTACCTGAATACATTGTGTATTAGTTTTCTTTTTTGTCTAAAATATTTATCAAATGGCCGTGATCGTAACATGCGTGATACCGTAGCTCTACTTTCAAAAACTTGTCACTTTAATAAAAGAATAGACTAAACGAAAATTACAATAAGAAAGGCCGTGAATTATTGCGTACGATTTTTCCTGGATGCTCACTGTAAATGCTGCATGCGAGGAAGTGATTCCTGATTTATATTTAGCACTGTTGTGGTAGGTGGCTGTCATTGTGCTTTTTGGTTTGAAATAAGACATTTGTATAAATAAATAAGTGGGGGGAAAAACTCCCCCGCTTAGCGTTTTTGCACAATGTATATCTATAAAATAGAATTTCTGGTGGTAGTTGATGTTTAACTAAAGCAAACAAACATTAGTTAAACTGTTTTATGCCTACAGCAGTACGTTGTAAGTTTAATGAATACTACTTTAAATGACAGTTTGTGTTGTAATGAAAGTTATTTAGAAAATGACTTGACCCGGACATACTTTAAATTAAATTCAATTAGCGGGGCATTTTCCTAGGCCTGGCTTGCCTGGGTTGAACCGACTTAACTGAACAGTTGGCAGCTCTCGTCTTAATTATTGTCCTGACACATCCCCTCCGACCTCTTGCCTTAAAGCGCGTACACCAGCTTAATTTGCCTCACCCACTGGAAGGGTATGATTAGTTAAGGGTCATGAGTTAATTATGCTGCCGTTCAAGTCAAGTTCACAGTAAAAGTCAAGAACAGTGTACAGCTTTTATATACTACCAATTGACAAATCCTTAGCAGGAAAAGTTGTTACATTGTGCTAGATGAGCATTTATAAATAATCTTATACTCAATAATTAATTTCGAAAACTGTTTTCCCGAAATAATAAAGTCAAATTCTCATTACACAAATAAGATTGCTGTAGACAATGCAGTTGTAAATCAAGGCATAAAGGAGCTGGGGAGAAAAAGTATTTGCCTGTAATTAAACCATTATTCAAGTTCCTACTGGTGGGGCATATTCCACCAACTGCACAGGAGAAATAGATGTGTAAGAAGCTGGCTTTTTCTTCTGCCTAGCAACAGGTGGGTCAACGATCTCTTAACATACAAAGAACGAGTCTTCCTTTTGTTTCCTCAGTGTTGTTTGCAGACGGCATTCAGGCAACATAAAAAGTTTATTGTTTTTGTTTAATACCTTTACTTTCCCCCCTGTTTAACCCCTTTACCCTCTCCTCATTGCAGGGGACCATTATGGCGTGTTTGTAATGTGCAGTGTGTAGAGGGAGTTCCGGCCCAGATGCGTCTCACCCCTCTCTTTCCGTCTTACCTGCATGACACAGTAACACAGTAAATACAGCAGTGAACCGAGGGAGGCACTCAGGGGCACGCCCTCACGCCACGCCTTCCCCTCTCTGAGCTGCCGTTTCTGCAGCCGGTCTGAACCGCGTTGGGCCTTCTCGGCTGTGATGACACCCATCGCTAGGCCCTCGGGAACCGAATTCGGAGTACCACTACGATCTGTATTTGTGTCTTATATCAGGTTCTGTATTTCACATGTGAATGAGGGAGGTTTTGCATGGTTTGAATGTGTTACTTTTTAAGCTTCTGTGTAAGTCCACCACAATCCCACAGCCCTCAGAATTTAAAAATGAGTTGGGGGGTTTCTTCATGAGTGAAGGCCGTTTTTTTTTAGTTAAAAATTGAATTCTGTGCTGTGGTCACATGTTGCTCCTGAGTTGAGTTTTTCCTCATTCGGGATTTGCTTGACCTTTGCCATTTCTCTGGTCCTAAATGGGGGAAAAAAGAAAGAATTATTAGCAAACTCACTGGACCTGAAACCCCTCAGGTCTTGCAAAATCACCAAGAGCTGGACACCAAAACGACTCTTTCTGCTTGAGTTATTTTGGAATGAGCCAGAGGTATGTGTTGTGGTGAAATAAATATGTCCTACCATGACACCGGTTTTTAACCACAGCTCTCCCTGTCGGCCACTGTCTGCTGCTTTTCCCCGTCTCACCTATTCATTGTTTAATTTGATCAGTTATTCTAGCGGTCGTTGTCCGTTATACATTCAGCAGGTCTGTCAGTGAGACATTATTCAGGGAATCCAGCTTTGCATTGTGGGAAGCAGCCTCACTGCAGTGATCATTCTGTAGGTGAGGTGGTTTGTGTGTTTGTCTCATGCCTTATGTGAAGTGGCTCTTTGCATGGGAGCCCAGCGTAACCTCACAGACCATGCACAAGTGCACGCTCTCCATGCAGGAAGAAAATGAAAACTTTCAACTTCTGTTGTGTGTGCGGAGGGCAGTTCCTGGATTCTTCCTGGATCATCACATCCTTATCCTCAGTCTTCTCCTGCTGTCCTGGCCAGCTCTGTCCCGCTCCCAGTGGCGGTCGTCTCTGGGCCCGGTTCCCATGCTCTGGGCCCGGAATGACAAAGCCAGTGTGAACCTGTCACGTGCGATCACATGGTCCATTAATCCCTCCACAGGACATGTCGCTGAGCGCCAGTGACCTCCGGTCACACCACCGCCCGTTACACCAACGGCCCCATCCTCAGTGCCCCGCTCTTATATTTACGCGTTGCGAAAGTCTGGGGTCTAGCACCCTTCCACAGAGGAAGTTGTCCCAGTCCATTCTCCAGTGTTGACCGTCACAGTTATTCACTGACGGATATGCAAGCCCCCTTATCGTAATCTACCCCTCTCAGTGTTTTTGTCACAAGAAGGATTTCCTTTTTCTGGTGGGGTGCTGTTTCAGCAGAAACTTTGGACGAGTGGCAGGGAGATGGCAGGGTCACTTAGTTTTTCCTCTGACCAGCCAGTTGCAGAGGTCTTTACTGGTACTTGTGTCTGTTCTACAGGGGTAAAGTGTCACTTCTAATAGCACAAAGATAAACACACACTGGGCCACACTCACCTTTTTTCTATGTTCAATAGCACAACAAAATATTGCTCTCAATGTCATGCAAACATGACTTTGTAATCATTATCAATGTGTAGGGTACTTTTGCTAGTTGCTGCTGTTGCGAATTTAAAAATGATCGGTGGTAACCATGGCACCCCAGGCTTAAAGCGCTGGGGGTTGCTAAAGCGGCATGCCATGGCACTGAGCTCCAGCGGCAGGAGAGACGTGCGTGCACGCTCCCCGCGGAGCACTGAGCTCCAGCGGCAGGAGAGACGCGCGTGCACGCTCCCTGCAGAACCACCTGCACCCTGTGTCGTGTTGAAGGTTTTCACTGCCTGGTGAGCGTGTGATGGCATAGAAATGAGTTTGTCACAGCTGAGTGGGCCTGGCTGAGGCTGTTTATTACCAAACAGGCTGGTGGAGCGTTCGAGTGAGCAACCCTGCCGTCCCAGCATTTCCCCCTGGGCAATGCCAGTGTACCAGTAATGTGAGGGTAAATATTTACTCTCCCATAGGTCAGATTGCTGTATTTTGATTAAATCGTATATTTCTACATTGTCTGCTTTCATTTCTATGCACATCGCATTGTCAATGACATCTGGTGACCGCAGGGGAAGGGTCTTGTGTTTTGAGAAGTTTGATTAAAAAAAACAAGCATCAAACGGCCAGCGCTAAAACCAGATGATTGGTTGGCAGATTGACGTCGTTGGCTTCAGCTGTACCTGGTACGATGATCCACCGAGGGAAAGCGTTTGGTTCCAGGTCATAAGAGTGCGTAAAAGAGGCGGGGCCATTGCCACAGCCTGTGTGGGATTCAGGCCATCCAATAAAAATCATTCCCTGGGGTGTGTTTGTAAAGCCCCGCCCAGTGACGCTGAACGAACCTCAGGTTCCAGCAATACATGGAAAACCGGCACTGTAAGTTTCTGGCCACAGGCAAAAGGTTGTCCCCTCCCTTCCACAAACGGCTCACGGGTCATGTGATTCGGGTGCTCAGGTGAGACGGGCCACACCTGCAACACTCTGACGGCTGTAATGCTTCCATAAAACTTAACATAAAAGGATGCCTTGTGGGTCACTAGGCTTTCACGGTGCATTTATTGAGGGAGTGAACACATATCTTTCTGGAATTCCTATTAAATGCTTTGAGCAATAATGACAGAACGTTAATAAATAAGGCGTTGTGTTGTGATGGTAACAGGTTGGGCTCTGTATTACTATGCCCTTACCCACCTCTCTGCCCACTGGGTATGAATGAGAGTGAGGGTCAGGGGTCAGGGGTCGCAAGGAGAACTGCTAGCTAACACCACCGTCTATTTTTACCCTTCTAAATAAAGTCAAACGAATGCATCTCTAACTCTGTTTATTTGGGGGTAAAACTATGCGTCGTTTAGCGATATTTTGTAAATGGCAAATTCCATTTAAATGCTTTCAACATAACAGGTTTCATTACCTGTTCTGAGAACAGAACTCTTTAAGGGCAACGTTCATGTCACCTTGGAAACGGTGACCATCTGTCTCCGAGGTAACCAGCCCGTATGAAAATGTGGGCTTTTGTGGGAGCTATTTACCAGCTCTGCTTTACAGAGTCAAACAGTCTTGCCAAAGCAGACATTTGGCTTCTATGTGGTCTTTACTTCTTTCAAGCAAGAATAATACGTTTCAGATAATTTCTTTAGGAATGTTAAACGGGTCTTTCTGGCTTTCCGTATCACAATTATATTTTCTATACAGTAGTAGATAATGAGTGCGACTTTTTTTCCTATTTGTCTTTGAGTGATTCTTTGGCCTACTGTAGACTTTAGTGTGTTTTGAAAATTGTATTTTAAAGGGTATATCTAATTTACTAAGCCTTGCAGTGCTGGTTTTGCAAGAACTGTAGCCTAGAATAAGATAGGTAAATGCTTTCTGATGGCTTTTGGTTGGGTATTTTATGTCCTGTAAATACATTTCCTGAGCTTTGGTTGTGTCGCTAATCTGGCTTCCTGGTTTGATTAATCACTCTGCCCTTTCTTTTTGCTCGTTAATGACTAACGTGCCTCATCAGAGCAGCATGTCTGCCATTTACCTCCAATATCACCCACAATGCTCCTGGCATGATTCTAACAGAATCTGGGCCAAATCCGATATGACCTCGCGCAAAATGCATCCGCGCTTGTGTGTGGGTAATGGTGACGACCAGTGACCACTGAGAGAGGGTGCCTGGTGGGTGAAGGGGAGAGAGAGGGTGCCTGGTGGGTGAAGGGGTGGGTCAGGGTGCCTGGTGGGTGAAGGGGTGGGTCAGGGTGCCTGGTGGGTGTCGGGGAGAGAGAGGGTGCCTGGTGGGTGAAGGGGTCATTGCCTGCCCGTAGTGAAAATGAGCGTTTTGAGTTTGGTTGGAAGCGAGCCGAACGCTAGCATCCTGGGTGAGTTGGAGGGGTTTTGTAGCACCTGCAGGTAGTCGGGTCTAGCAGATGGCTAACGGAGAGCCTCCTCACAGAACAGCATGGAGTTTTATTTGCTTTTCTCAATCAGGAGATATATAGCCACCTAGGAAAGGTTAAAGACACTGGCAGACTCTGGGAGAATAAGGACGAACGGGTGTTTGCAAATTGTCTGTTATGATCTACAGGGCTGTAGGTATTGGTCCATTAAGGTTTACACTGTTCAGCGTTGAACAGAGGCTTTTATACACCAGTTACATGTTTCATGTTTTTGTGTTCTGCTCTCCGTTTATGACCCTTGATTGTTTTCTCTGCCGGTGTAAGACTTAAGACTTGATTTGTTTCACGGAGAAAGGCGACTTGTGTGATTACACGGGAGAGTGGGTTCGGCCGAAAGCTATTTTTGTGGGAGAGAGAATGAGATTGAATTGCGGGGCAGAAATGTTTAATGAATATGCTACTGATGAGGGGTAGAAGTCCGTATGGTGGTTTATTGTGCTGATTGTCTTCTTGTGATTCTGGGCTCTCCGCCATACCAGCTGAACTTATAGCTTTTTCTCAGTTTAAGTGTTGTGGCAAAGGAAAAAAATGGTGTGTTTGTAAACGTTCATTACTTATTTACGACGCTGACATTTTAACCCGATTCATCATCGGTGGCTGTAATGCGAGGAGTCTGCCAGTTCAGTTGGTTAGGTTGGTTTAGTTATTGACAGCACTGAAACAAACAAATGTGCCATTGTTGTCTAAATGCATTACTTCTGCTGCAGCAAAGCCAAGGGGTAAAACTGATATCCTGCGTGTCGTAGTTTTACTTCCTATTCCAAATGTCACTCCAAAAGAGCCAGTCAGGGCCTGTCAGTCAACCTTGCAGAGGCTGCATTATTAAAGAGGCTTTAGAACTGCAACAATGTAGCACTTTGTCATCTTGGCTGAAGAAGAGCTCTTAGACCAAAGGTCCCTGTTTGTGGCGTTTTTATTTCTTTATTCTTGGGTTTTTGTCTACAATATACCTGTTGCTGATTGTTTGGGAATCCTGTTTATTTTGAATGCAGTAGCAGTTGGAGTGAACCCTGTTAGGGTGAGACAGGAGGGACTATGTACGCCGGAGGCGATCGTGATGTTGGTTGTGGATGGCTGGGCGTAACGAGGAGACGTACAAGTTTGGCCACTTTGAAAGTCCATTAGCTGCCTTCTGCCTTGTTTTGTCTTAACTCTGGCTGACACACGTTGTGTTGCGGGCGGCTCCTGAGTTCTACACCTGCAAGGCCCGTGCCAAAAATACGTCAACCCTGCCCTATCTGATCTAACAGTTTTACTCCTCAGCAATTCCGCTCTCCTCCGTTATAACACCACGGGCCTCTATGGGCCTGTTCGGCCTCACCCGCCGCAGATAGCTGGTTACCGACGCTCTTGTGGGTTATGCTGCAACACGGGAATCACACGGGATGGGTCAGGAACCCTGGTTTTGGAGTGTGGTGATCTTACTGATTTCCACAATCTCTCTAATTAGAAAAACACCGAGTACTTGAGACACTTGGTCTCCCCCCACAATTGAGCATAATAAGTGGTCCAATTTAGTGACTAAGGGCTTAATTGGAGCCAGAGCTGTCTCTTACACAGTCACTGGGATAAGGGCTTAATTGGAGCCAGTGCTGTCTCTTACACAGTCACTGGGATAAG
>JAOVYW010047687.1:4897-20842 GCA_025775045.1 Hiodon tergisus
ATATAAACAGAATTTATTACCCGGTGTTCTGTTATATAAGTGATTCGTTTGATTAGTAGAATGTGATTAGTTTTCTGTCAAAAGATTTGGGGCTAAAGCCCCAGAAGCCTGGTGCTTAGAACGTCATTGATTAACACACAGTCACATCAGCTAAGTTTCCAAAAGGAACATTACTTCCCTGTAGCTTAGGCTACATTAAAATTAGGCTACTGTACTATTTATTTTAGTGTGCAAAATAGTTACAATATAATACAATGACATATTAGTATTATTGTAATTTACAGCATGCCTCTGTTGTGTTGGAAATGTTCCATAACATTATTTGAACTTCTAATTGGTTTAATAACGAGCTATCTACTCTGTGTAGAGTTAAGTATTGCCACCCTAAGATTTTTTTAGGCGCATATGTTGCCAAAATAGCCGTACTGTGGGGTCTCAGTCATGGTGTTTGTCTTCTGAGAAAGAACCCTCGCACTGAGATTTTAATCATTACTGCAGTGTTGTAGAAAAAGGATTGCAGGGGACAGATCATCTTCTAATGTACGTAAAGCTGCTGAGACTCACTGAAAGAAGAAAGCACAGTGCCAATCAAGAGATCAACCTCTTGCCTGAGACTTGCATGGGAAACATTCACAGCATAGAAACCATTGCTATATTAGCTGTCTCAGCTGCTTTTCTTTTTCCTGCTAAATCAAGTTAATCATATGCCTGTCATTGACAGCTATCATATCAAACAATGTTATACAAAGAGCTTTGAGTGACCCCATCTGAACATCTGAAATTTTTTATTTCCTTTGTTATTGAAGATGCATACTTCTGCCGGGGAGTCTAAATCCCCCAAGAGAGAAAAAATTGGGAAATATAATGTCTTGCCGCCTATTCCAAGTGTCTGGGCTATGAGCGCTTTGGGTCCAGAATCAGCCACTGGGCCGAGCGACAGGACCATGGTACAGAAAAAACTGATGCAACACAGGAGGAGTAGACACCAGCAGCAACAGCTGCACAAGATAATGTAGGTCTATGCATGTTTTTATCTACACGTTACACACTATTATCATTATTCTGCGCCCAAGGTCGGGCTGGGGCCTAACTTAACCTAAAGTGTTTTTTGTTTTTTGAAAACTTGATTAAAAGAATGAATAGACATGTTTGGATGTCTGTTTTTTATTAAGCTGGAGTCCTTTCATCACTGTGTTGATCTTCTTCCACCACAGCCCAAATTAAAAATGATTTTATTTTCACTGGGAAAATTTGTCTTCCAGTGCAGTGCAGGCACATGAACAAGCATGCCATGTGAAACCTGTGGTTCCCTCATCCCCAGAGCCAGAATTCCCCAGCACAGTAAGACCTATAAGTTAACATACATATGGATGAATTGCTAATCCTCATCTGGTGAAAGCTTGGCCACATCATCATGACTTTTAATGCAGTGGTATCTGATCCCAATTAAACACATTTGAATGTTTTTCAGATGAGAAGTGAAGACAGAGAACAGAGAGTGAGTATCATTTGCTACACATTACATCCATACAAAGAAAATAAGAAATTATCAATCCAGTAATAAAGCATTATCTGTATTCTTAGAGACACTTAAAGACGGTGTTGCCTTTTTCAACACTGTTTTGACCATGTGTTGTCTTTCTCAACACATCAAATGCATGTATTCATCTCCCTGCAGCTGAACTACTTGTTCCTGAAGCAGTGTGTAGAGCGCAGGCCTATTGCACCCATTCTGCAGGACAGGCTGGACTCTATGCTGACCCGGGTGCCCCCCCAGCTGTGCCAGGGCCCGGGGCAACAAGAGCTGTTGAAGGAGCTGTGCAGGGAAGTCAGGGAGAACTTCCATAGTGACATGATGAAGCACACAGGTCAGCTCCTCGCAGTGTGTTAAATTCCACACAAGATGGCTTCATAGAGCATTCTCTAGGGTTAATCATAAAAACATCTACCAAGACATCTTGTGTTGCTAGTTCATATATGTATGTGGGCTAAGTAGAGTTTGTCTTTGTTTTAGGGTTTTTTTTGTTGTTGTTTTTTTTTTGAGTGTGAGTGTGTGTACTTGTGTGAGTCTGAGTGTGTGTCTAAGTGAGTGAGAGTGCGTGTCTGTGTAAGTGTGGGGTGGCTCATTTGGACCAGGTGGGGCTAACATGGTACTTCCTGTATGACCCATCCAGTGAACATGGTGCTGCAGAGACCACAGAGCACAGAGTCACCACAGAGTGCTGACCATCCTAACCAATCTTCTAAATCTTCACAGTGAGTGTACACAAATGCAAATTATGTTATAAATCACAATGAACACTCTATACTTTCTGTCCAGCACATACAATGCAAGTGCAGGTATATATAAATAATGGTTATTTTGTGTTTTTACTTTATTTGTTTCTGCATTATATAATGATGGTAATGAGCACGATTGTGTGTTTTTACTTTGTTTGTTTTATAGATGGATGGATTCCTTAAGACCGTGGCATGACAGCTTTGTTAAGAGCCGCAGGGAGATTAAAGATAATTTGCATATCCTCCATCCAGCTATGAGGGATACTCTGGATATTTGCCATAACACATTTTCTCACCTGCTCCTAGTAGACCTTTCAGACTGCAGGTATGGTGTTTTATGTGGTGCTTTTCAATAATCCTACAGCTGCTGAGCAAGTGGAAATTCTTGTTTGAAGTGAAGGTCCATGGGTGTGTAGGGTTCAGGGTTTGTGTTCTGTGAAGGTCCATGGGTCCAGTGGACTGTGAGAGTCTGAAGAATAGGGTGACTGTGGACTGTGAGAGGCTGGAGGAGAAGCTGATGAATACTTGGTTCCCCAAAGTCATCCACCTGCTGACCAGCAAGGATGTGCTTCAGGGTGTCAGGGCCAAAAAGCTTGATGCTTTCTATAACTGTGTTTCCACTCTCATCTCCAATCAGGTATGGAGTTTTAATTACTATGGTGTGATTAGTGTTTGATTTTTTGTGAGGGCTGTGTTTCATCCTGATGTGCAATTGGATGGTGTTCGACCTTGCTGTGTGAGTGAACAGTGTTTTACCATACTGCACGAGTGAAGTGTTTGACCATGCTGTATGAGTGGTCAATGTTTTACCATGCTGAGTGAGTGAACAGTGTTTGACCATGCTATGTGAGTGGTCAGTGCTTGACCATGCCGTGTGAGTGAACAATGTGTGATTGATACTGTTTAATCCACAGCTGAAGTCCCTGGTGCAACGCAGTGTGGAGGAGTATGTCAGTCTCTTCCACCCAGACAGAGCACAGCAACTTCCACTCTTCCGCATGGACCTCACCTTTGATGACGAAAAGATGGAATTCTACCCCAGCCTTCAGGACCTTGAGGAGGCTGTGCTGGAGATCCTGACCCGGATCACCAGCACCATGCAGGTGAGGAAGGGATAGTCACACACCTCTCCTCCCAAGTCCAGAGAAATTTACACAGATTCAAATTATCCATTACTAAAATAATTATATGTACGATGTACTATGCTCAAGGGTACTATAGCAGATGAACCTGCAAACTAATCTAAAAAGGATCAATCTTAATTATGGTGCAGGCTGGTGTATCATATGTACCATTGTATCGAATGCCACGATACTAAGATGGTTTGAATCGTGACTTCAAAATCCAGGTATGAGCCTCCTGCTAGGGAGAAGAGTACAGAATGTAGCCTCCCAGCGAGGAATATAATCCCCTGTGTGAACAGCCTACTTGGAGTAAATAATGTTGTAAGCTTCACAGCTTTACTGCTCTAGCTGTTTATCTGCAACTTTTTAAAAAGTATGTACTTCCTATATTTTTCATACTTGGCCATTGTGGTAAGTACACTTGCTGACAAATTAAATGTGTTCCATTCATTGGATTTTCAGTTAATATGGCCAGAGTGTTCACTGTTCTGTAGCCTTTGATGTAAGCATCTGTTCTTATGAATAGTTTTAGACTTGAAACTTTTACATTTTGTTTATCAACAATTAATTGTAAAAAACTGTAAAAAAAATTTCAACAATTTTATTTCCCTTGATGTATCTCAATATGGATCTAATTGCTGACCCAGTATCAGTATTTATACTGGGCATTCATTCTGGGAATACTTCATTCAACTCATGCATACTTCAATTCAGTGTATCTAATAAATATCATACAAAATTGTACCTGGTGGTAAAGTAACTAATTGTTTGTTTGTAACAAAAGGGTTTTGAAATCACCAGGTCATATTATCCAGGGTTATTTTTAATTATGGAGAAACCAAATGTTGATTCAGATTCTTTCTCTGCATGCATTCCCATCAGAAAGTCCAAACCGTCCAGTCCTGGTTAGCAGAGTCACATGCTTGCTTGATCGATGGCAGGTTGGCCGAACACGTTCTCAATTGGGCCCAGACGACTCTGAGGAATGTTGTCCGCAGGAACCTGGAAGGGCCCCGCCAACACTTCCAAAACTATGGCGAGTCTTTACTTTTCAGGGCATTTAAAGGTTACAGGGATCCTCTTGTTCCTATTTGTGTCAAAATTTTGGGACTTTTTTTTCCAGCTCAAATGGTGTCAGTATATCTGGTAGTTCTGCTCCAGTCCTGTTGTTAAATATCTGTCCCTTTGCTGCTGAGAGTGAAGAGTGATGCGGCCAGCTGACTATTGGTTTTATTTCCTGCAGTGGAGCGATATGACTGGCTGGTCAATGGAACAGCTCAAGCTCGATTGGACAAGTTCATGAAGGAGGACCACACCTTTGATGAGTGCTGTGAAGTAAGACTCTTAACTAAAGTATCTTCAGAGCTTTCTTGTCTTGGTTTATTTACTCATCTGACCCTCTGATACAGCCAGATTTATGTATCTTACAGTTTTACACTAATCTATTTATATAGCTCTCAATTTACGAAGACGATGGGATTTAAGTATCTGTTCAAACTGAATTTGAACCTAAAATCTACTGATTACAATACTGCAGCTGATCATATTGTGTGTTTGTTGCTTACATCTTTGTGTGCATGTTTGTGTTTTGCATGTGTGTTTTTGTGTGTGTGTGGGTTTTTTTTGTGTGTGTGTATGTATATGTGTGTGTGTGTGTGTGTGTGTGTGTGTGTGTGTGTGTGTGTGTGTGTGTGTGTATGCATGTGTATATATGGATGTTTCTGTGTGTGTGCCCCCCAGCTGGTGGAGGAGTTCCATGCTCTCTCCAGAGAGACGGTCAGCTTACCATCCACAGCCCACTTTGCCATGGTCCAACTGGACTGCGAGGAACTGAAGCAGGGGCTGTCCAAAAAGGCTCGATCCTTCTCCCAGGCCCTGCTGGACCAGTTGGTCGCCAATCATCGGAAGAACAGCTGGCAGTAAGCAGCTCTGCTCAGCTTGACTTCATCCCGACTGGCCCAGTCATAAAGCACAGAAACTTACTGGCTTCTCTAGATGCAGTGGCCTGTTTAGAAGAGTGAAAAGCGTTCAACTCCAAAAAAATTTTTGTTTCAGTTGCTAGTTTGCAGATCAAAATATGTATCACTTTTTAAGGAATCTTTACATTAATATTTATTATATAAATGTTCTAGTTGCTATTTACAAAACCTTATTGTTACAAATAAGGTCATATTAGAAAGCACATTTTAATACATTTTAAATGTTATAACCTTAATGTTCAAAATATTAAATGTGCTTTTTCAAGCAAACCAACCTAAAACAATCTCTCTTTTTCACCTTTGCAGAATCTGTAGTGAGTTTGAGACAATCAGAGGCAAAGCCCTGAAGATCCCTGAGACAACGGAGGACATGACAGAGATGATCGCCTTCATTGGCCACACCAAGACCAAGGGGATTGAAGAACTCACCGCCAGAATAACGGTCTGTCTCAGGTGTATGTGCTCCTCCCTGAGTTTAGTGTCTCAGGTTTATGCACTTCTCTCTGTCCAGCACACATTCCCCCACCTGTCTGTCTCAGGTGTATATGCTCCTCCCTCAGCTTACTGTCTCAGGTCTGTCTCAGATCCATGAGCTTCTCCCTGAGTTTACTGTCATAGGTGTATACACTCCTCCCTGTTCCACACACATTCCCCCACTTGTCTGTCTCAAGTGTATACGCTCATCCCTGTCTGACACAGGGAGCAGGTCACAGTATAACATTCTTTCTGTTACAGGAGGTCCAACGGCAGCTGAACTACCTACTGGATGTCTACATATTTGATGTAGATGACCTTACTCTGAACAGCACCGTGCTTCTCTGGCCTCAGAATATAAATCCATTCTTTGATCTTAATGCAGAGGTACTGTGAAAAATTGGGGCACCTCAATTTGATTTGGCTTCTTATTATGGTTCAGGTGTTGGCCTGCTGCCAGGTGACATTTATCCCCTTGGCTGAAGATGTCATAGACCTGTTTAAAGGGCACACTGGGTGCATTCGGCAGAGTATTCAGGGTTGTGGCACCCCATGTCTGCAGATAATGGAGAAGGCGAGGCAGAAAGGGGAGCAGGAGCTGCTGGGACAGAGGGAGAAGCTGATGCTAGAGCTGGAGAAGCTGAGCTGCAGGATAAAGGAGTTTGGAGAGTGCTCTGAGCTCGACTTGATTCCCCAGGTGGCTTAAGGGGTTTCATGTTTTCTTATGCCATCATTTCTTACATGTAGTATAGTTGTTATCAGTTTTTTTGCCAGTATTTCTGCCCCAGTGGTGCCATGCTACCCCCCATCACAATACATTTCCCCACAGTACGTGACTGAAGTGAGAACCATTCAGAAGCAGCTCCAGGACGCCGAGGATTCCATCATCTTCATAAACAAAGAGGAGGCTCTGTACCAGTGGGACCAGACCTTCTACCCTGAGGTGGAGCTCCTCAAAGAGAGCATAGAGCCGTACCAAAAGCTTTTTGGGCTAGTGCTAAAGTGGCAGCGAACAGAGAAGAGGTTTGTGTGTATTACATTTACATTTACATTTAGTAGACACTCTTATCCAGAGCGATGTAAAAAAGTGCTGCAGTTTAGGGGTTAAAGTGCAATAAGAAACTGAGCTACCTTTCCCAAATGACAACTACTGAGAGAAGATATAAAGACAAATGCTGCAAAGGCGATAACATGATATTAATCAAAACTCATAACTTATACATAAAAGCACCATAATCAATGCATAATCAGCATACACAAAAAACGCAACCTAATCTAACCGTCAATAATCACAACATGAACATCCAGATAGAAAACCTAGACTGAGTTCTTAGACTGTGGCGTGAGGTATTGCCGGAAGAGGTAGATTTTCAGTTTACTCTTGAAGACCTCAGATTGTATGACCCAGGAAAGTCATTCCACCATTTCTGTGCAAGTAATGAGAAGAGTCAGCTGGATGATATTCAAATCCATAAGGGAGGGACTGCTAGGCAGCTGGCAGTGGAGGATCGCAAGGATCTGGTGGGGATACACAATGAGATTAGCGTGCAGATGTAGCCAGGAGCTGATCCAATGGTAGCAGGGTGAGTGAGGATGAGGATCCGAATTACAGTAGGGAGCCTGTGGAGTTTGACGAGGAGGGGGGTGGCATGAGTGAACTTCCTTTGTTGAAGACCACCCTAGCAGCAGCGTTTTGAATTAGCTGGAGAAGTTGTCAGGCCAGCCAGAAGAGAATTGCAGTAGTCCGGGCATGATATCACCAGTGCCTGGACCAGAAGCTGTGCAGATTGTTCAGTGAGGAAAGGATGGATCCTCCAGATTTTACTGAGGATGAATCTGCAGGATCGAGTCACTGAAGTGATGTGGTCCTTGAAGGACAGGTCATGGTCCAGGGTGACTCTCAGATTCTAGACTGTGGTGCCTTCCACTGCGATGCAGACATCTTGGATTGGGAGTATGCTGTGTCCGGGAGGTACAGCAGTTCCATTTTGGCCATGTTGGGTTTGAGGTGGCGATCAGACATCCATGACAGCATAGCGTAAGTTACAGCATAAGTTACAAAAAGTTCAAACCTGCATACATAAACAAAACAGTAACAATCAATAAGTGCACGATAATACTCAGCCTCCCCATGATCTTAGGCTAATCTAGACTTCATACTTCAAGGTGCTGCCATGAATATCCAGCTGTGAAGAGCAGGTAGCAACATGAAATACTGCCTGCTTATTTTTTAATGATAGAACAAACGAACCAAAAACAAGTGAGAATAATGGTTCATGCACGCCTCCTTTAACCTGATGAACTCCAGCACCTCTCTAATCTGACTTTTAACCCTGCACTCTCTGTTGGCAGATGGATGGACGGGGCCTTCCTTGACCTCAATGGGGAGAGCATGGCAGTAGAGGTTGACGAATTCTTCCGGGAGATCTACAAGACCCTCAAGTTCTTCCAGCAGAAGCAGAAGAAAGTGGACCAGGAAAGGGAAAACATGATCAGTGAAAGACCATGGCCAAAAGAGGACAAGGAGAGCAATTTGGAAAATCCCAGCATCCTCATCTGTTCCACTGTCCTAGAGCAGGTCAAGGAGTTCAAGGTGCAGAAATAAAAACCCTCGTTTTTTTGTTGTTTCTCCCCTTTGAGTATGAGATTTTGAAACAACTGATATTCCATAGTGTCAAATGAATGTTTCTGTGACTGATTCTTTCAGAAAAATTTTTTGGCTTTTGGCTGACCAGTGACATTTAGCTATCTCTGTGTGAGCAGGAGTTCATCCCTACAGTCTCCATCCTGTGTAACCCTGGAATCAGGACTCGACACTGGGACCAGATTTCCAGCATCATAGACTACGACCTGACGCCTGACTCTGGCACCACCCTGCGCAAGGTGCTGAAGCTGAACGTGGTACCTTACCTGGAAAAGTTTGAGGCCATAAGTGCTTCTGCCAGCAAGGTGAGAAAGGCCACTTGTTAAACTATCGCCACAGTCTTTCTTAAGGACATCAAATATGTTAAATGACGTTAGGATTGAAGGAGACAGGTTTATTGGAGCCATCCAACAGAGCCCTTCATCACCATCAATCAAACTTCTTGTTAATAGCTGTATCGCCATCAGTCCCACATCTGGTTCACAGCTCGATCATCACCAATCTCATAGCTGGGTCACCACAGATCTCATATCTGGGTCACAGTTTGTTCATAGATGGATAACCATCAATATCATAGCTGGTTCACAGCATTATCACCATCAGTCACACTGCATGATAACAGCTGGATCACAACAGATCTCACCGCTGGATCACCACAGATATCTCAGATGGCTCACAGATGAGTTACCGCTGATCTTGCAGCTGGATTATCCCCAATAGCTCAGTTGGATTACCATAGATTTCAGATGTGTGTGTGTGGGTGCGTGTGTGTGTCTGAGAGAGTGAGAGTAGAAAGCTTCTGTGTGTGGGAGTGGCTTTGTGACCCATCATGGCCTTCTGCTGGTTCAGGAGTATTCCTTGGAGAAGGCTATGACCAGCATGGTGGAGGTGTGGGACTCCATATCCTTCCACCACCATCCATATCGAGAGTCTGGCGTGTCCATCCTTACCGCTGTGGATGAGATCCAGACCATGCTGGACGACCAGATTGTCAAGACCCAGACCATGCGGGGATCACCCTTCATCAAACCCTTTGAGGCAGAGATCAAGGCAAGGGGCCCCTTTTACACTGTAAACTGTTTAGGTGGAATCCTTTTGGATTCACAGCAATAATTCCTGACATCTCTCTAGCTGTATCAGCTCACTTTCATATGCTCTGATATGATTCTGTGGTAAAAAATAATAATTCCACCCTCTAGCTTATAATCACAGGTGGTGAACAGCCATCAAAAGGTTTGGCAGGTGTCGGTGATAAAAGGGGTGGAGTTCTGCACAAGTGTGACAGGTGTGGATGTTATGGAACAGGTGTGGGAGGAGCGTCTGATCCGGATCCAGGAGACTATTGACGAGTGGCTGCGGGTCCAGGTGCAGTGGCTGTACCTGGAGCCAATCTTCTCTTCTGAGGATATCATGCAGCAGATGCCAGAGGAGGGACGCCTCTTCCAGACTGTTGACAAGCACTGGAGGGAGGTTATGAGGCACTGTGGGAAGGACCCAAAGGTACAGGGACTAACACCTTAAGGGTTCTTTTGTTCAGTAGGTAATTGGAGGGGAATTACCCATTAACACACGTAGGCCCTGAGATAGCCAGGTTGTTAATGAGAGGGATCTTAACCTTGTATACCTATAGTCCCTGAAATAGCCATGTTGTTCAGTAGGTAATGGAGTGGGGCTTACCTTGAATAATATTTGTATGTGTATTGATGTGTATTGAAGGTGCGCATGTAAAACTTGGTATTTCATGATGATTGTTGTGTTTTACAGGCTTGGGTCTGCTGTCACCGTCACTGGGGAAAAACTAAATTTAGCCGCTATTTTCACATTTAACTCTAACCAATAAACCAACAGGTTTCTAAACAATGCAACCAAACAAAACCACACAGCCATCAAAACACAGACTATGCCAGTCTACTCACTCTTTATCTGGGCCAGCCTCCTCCCATTAATGGAACCAACAGGCTGCGTGCTAGACTGATGTTTGACTTTGTTTGTCTTTTGTTTGACTTTTGTTTGGATAGAAGTGTCTGCTGTATTTCTAGATATGTGAAAGAGATGTATCGGCTGTAATTGTAGATCCTGGCAGCCACCTCTATGCCTGGCATACTGGACAAACTGCAGGATTCCAACATTCTTCTGGATAAGATCATGAAGGGACTGAATGCCTACCTGGAGAAGAAAAGACTCTTCTTTCCTCGGTAGCGATCTAACTGATACACATTATTACAGTGACCATGTAACACTTTTCAATGTTAAGTTACCACTCAGTAATTATTCATCAAATGTTTCGTTGTGAAAAAGATGACCGAGATTACTATTCCAAACCCTCATCCTGTCTACAGCCTGTTGGTATGCACAATATTGTCATTTTATTTTGGTGACCAGCTATCAACTTAAACAGTGAAACACACTGCTTCTTTTCACGGCTTTTCTTTTCTCAGGTTTTTCTTCCTGTCCAACGATGAGATGCTAGAGATCCTGTCAGAGACCAAGGACCCCCTGCGTGTGCAGCCTCACCTGAAGAAGTGCTTTGAGGGTATTGCCAAGCTGGACTTCCTGCCAAACCTGGACATCCAGGGCATGTACAGCAGCGAGGGGGAGTGTGTGGGGTTTATCCAGCTCATCTCCACCTCCGAGGCTCGCGGTGCCGTTGAGAAGTGGCTGGTCCAAGTGGAGGATATCATGCTCAGGAGCGTTCGGGACGTGGTGGCCCGATCCCGAGAGGTGAGCGACACCTTTGTGCGAGTTAGTATACGTGTGTGCATATGTATGTGTGTGTGTGTGTGTGTGTGTATGTATTTATATGTGTTTGTGAGTGTATCGTTGTATGTGGGTTTTTATATGTGTCTGTATATCACTGTGTGTGTGTGTGTGTGTGTGTGAAAATCAGTTTGTGTGGGTTTGTATATTGTATATGTGTGTGTATATTGGTCTTCATGGTGTCTCCACAGGCCTACCCCCAGAGTGTGAGGAGTCAGTGGGTCCGGGAGTGGCCCGGACAGGTGGTGCTCTGCACCTCTCAGATATTCTGGACAGCGGAGGTCCATGAGGCCATCAGGAGTGGTCCTGAGGTAGGCCCTTTTTCACACTAGGTGTGCCCATGATGTCTGCAGACAGACACACTATGTTTATTATTTGGTTGTGTCACCGATCTCTTCTGCAGGGCCTGAGACAGTACCACCAGCATCTGCAGAATCAGCTGAACGACATTGTGGCGCTGGTGAGGAGCAAGCTGCCGAAACAGACCCGTACCACCCTAGGCGCTCTGGTCACCATTGACGTGCATGCCAGGGACGTTGTCATGGAGATGGTTGAGAAAGGTAGTCCCAAACCTGAACCACAGGGGCTGTGTATTTGGGCCAGTGAGTGGCATGGTGGCTAAGGGGCTACACTTGGGTCATGACTTGCTTTTTGAATTTATATTCTGCTGTATAAATATTATAATGATTATTAGAATTAATAACGCAGGTTGAGCATCCCATATCCGAAATGCCTGGGACCAGAATTGTTTCAGATTTTGGAATATTTGCATATACATAATGAGATATCTTGGGGATTGGACCCAAGTCTAAACACAGTTTTCAGTTTCATATACACCTTGTACACCTAGCCAGAATTTCATTTATACAATATTTTTCATTTTGAGTTGAATGAAAACATTCTGCGGCGTCGGTGGTTCGTCGGCTCGAGTGTACCCAAGCCAGTCTGTTTCGGTTCACATGCAGTTAGCGTAGCGTTACTAAACGTTGTGTTTGGTTTTACTAATTATCTTTTCTTAAGTGTTTTATAGGAATATAAAGGTAAAATATATGACCAACTGATTCTAAATACGAAAAAATACATGGTGATTGGTCACAAACTGACCCCAACAGAGCGTCAGAGTGTCACATGGGCAAGTGAAGTCAGATCTGGAATTTTCTGCTTGTGCAGTCATGTCAGCACTCCAAAAGTTTCGGATTTTGGAGCATTTCGGATTTCGGATTTTCGGATATGGGATGCTCAACCTGTATAACTAAATTGTAAAATTTTGACCTGAGAAAAAAAACTTGTATTTTGTGTAAAATGTGATCGGGTTCATGAGGAACTCTGGCATCAGGCTGTAACTTGCACTGCCTTGTCCAGGCGTCTCCCACGAGACCGACTTCCAGTGGCTGGCTCAACTCCGCTACTACTGGGACCAGGAGAATGTGCGCGTCCGCATCATCAACTGTGATGTCAAGTACGCTTATGAGTACCTGGGGAATTCTCCCCGGCTGGTCATCACTCCACTGACAGACAGGTGCTATCGCACCCTGGTGAGTCACTATGTTAGCCGACAGGTGCTACCCCACGCTGCTAAGCTACTATATTAGACAAGAGGTGCTGGCACATGCTGCTGAACCAAAATGTTAGCTGACAGGTGCTACAGCATGCTGCTAATTAACAGCAGCTGATCATCCAGTTTAATTAAATATTTCCAGCACAGGTTGCCATTCTCAGGGAGCATCTTCTTCTTTCCCTCATTGCAGATTGGAGCTTTTTACCTGAGTCTGGGCGGGGCTCCAGAGGGCCCGGCCGGGACAGGCAAGACAGAAACTACTAAAGACCTGGCTAAGGCTCTGGCAGTTCAGTGTGTTGTCTTCAATTGTTCTGATGGGCTGGACTACCTGGCTATGGGAAAGGTAACTGCACATATTTTTGTCCATTCCTACGGGTAACCATGTGCCCTTTCTGTTACTAACACAGGCTTTACCTGTGACCTCTAAACCTTCCATTCCCACCTGTGACCATTATACCCTTCATACCTACCTTTTAGCATTATTCCGTCTATTTAAACTTGTAACCGCCACACTGTACCTTCCTACCAGCATCCACTACACCTGCCATTCCAACCTGTAACGATTATACCCTCCAGTCATACCTGTAACCACCGTGCCCTCCATTCCAACCTGTAATCACCACTATCTCCAGTCCAACCTGTCACCATTATGCTCTCATTACGCTTCTATGCCTTAAGGCCTATCTGTGTTTTCCAGTTCTTCAAAGGGCTGGCATCATCTGGTGCCTGGGCGTGCTTTGATGAGTTCAATCGCATCGAGCTGGAGGTGCTGTCTGTGGTAGCCCAGCAGATCCTGTGCATCCAGAGGGCCATCGAGTTGAAGTTGGAGGTCTTCAACTTTGAGGGTACCGAGTTGCGTCTCAACCCCAACTGCTTTGTGGCCATCACCATGAACCCAGGCTACGCTGGCCGCTCTGAGCTCCCCGACAACCTCAAGGTGTGCTCTTATGTTTACACTTCTCTTTATGTTCATTGTCTAACGTTTCATTATTTTCTCTTTCTGATTTTAACTTTTCTTTTTTGTCAGGGGTTACTCCCTTTCTCTTCCTATCCGTATTCCTTAAAATTCTAAATCTTAATTCTCTTGTTTTCTATGTCCCTCAGTCTCTGTTTTCTGGATTTGTATCTCACTGTCTTTATGCACTGTAATTCTGGCCTGTTCCACTTTTATCTATGTACTGTGGTTATGGTTTGTGTCTTACTCTCTGTTCCCTGTGGTAATAGACTTTTCCTCGGTGTCTGTGCACTACAGTTGTGGTTATCTCCCACCTACTCTCCAGGTACTATTCAGAACAGTAGCCATGATGGTTCCCAACTATGCCCTCATCGCAGAGATCTCCCTGTACTCCTACGGCTTCCTCAATGCCAAGCCATTGTCGGTGAAGATTGTCATGACCTACAGACTGTGCTCAGAGCAGCTATCGTCCCAGTTTCACTATGACTATGGCATGCGAGCTGTCAAGGCTGTCCTGGTGGCTGCTGGAAATCTCAAACTCAAGTTTCCCGATGAGAACGAGGACATCCTAGTGAGTTTGGAAATAAGATATGTCACGGCGCCCCAAGTTTTATGTGTCAGTATTCATAGCATAACAAGTTTAATGGGTCAATAGTCAGGGTGCCCCAGGGTTGATTGGTCAATAGTAAGTGTGCTTCAAAGTTAATGGGTCAATAGAACAGTTCCACAGTAAGGAATTCACTGCTTTCAGCTTCTTCGCTCCATCAAGGACGTAAATGAGCCCAAGTTCCTGTCTCACGATATTCCTCTCTTCAACGGCATCACCAGTGATCTTTTCCCCGGTGTTTCCCTGCCGCTGGCAGACTACAAGGTTTGGTCTTTTTTCCCCACTACAGTCTAAATTTGTAATTGGTTGTTTTAACAATAATAACACTGTTTGTAAAATTCGTTTGTTTCTGTCATAGATTACAGTTAAACATTATTTACTGAAACAATTCCTGTTTACACCAGCAGAGAGAGCCATTACCAACATTTTCCGTCCTATGATTTAAACTTGCACCTGCAACATGTCTGTCCATTTCTTAAACCACTATATCACACATGCCCTGTATACCAACTGACCTGTCTCACTTCCTGCTTCTTCATTTGAATGGCAGCTCTTCCTGGCATGCGCCCACGAGTGTTGCAGGGCTCACAACATACAGCCGGTGAAGGTCTTCCTAGACAAAATAATCCAGACCTATGAGATGATGATCGTTCGGCACGGGTGAGTGGTTTCCAATAAATAACTAGCTAAATCTTCACAAATGTCTTCCACATATGTTTATGTCGTTGAGGGATGAAAGTGAAGCTGTGGTCATGTCTGGTGTTTTAGGTTCATGCTGGTGGGGGAATCGTTTGCAGGGAAGACAAAAGTGCTGCACGTGCTGGCCGACACCCTGACGCTAATGAACGAACGAGGGTACCTCCAGGAGGAGAAAGTCCTGTATCGAACCATCAACCCCAAATCCATCACCATGGGCCAGTTATTCGGCCAGTTTGACCCAGTCTCCCACGAGGTATCGTTCCTTCTGTTATTGACATACTACAGAGCATTTACCCAGAGCCACAAATACAGTGACTCTCAGTGTTAAGAACCTACCTCAGCATGAATAACGGTTGACTGTGCTCAATCTTGCTCTGGAATTAGTTTGTTATAAAAATTTAACTGGGATTTTTTTGTTGATCAATTCTTTTCAATTTTAACTAATTCTAGTACTAACATGCATTTTGAATTTGGTATATACTAGTATGCCAATTGAACAAAAAATAGTTAAAAGATCTTTTCAGATCTTTTAATTATGCCGAATGAATACCTGTGCTGTGCTCTCTCTCTCATGCTAAGACTTATTGGTGCTGCTTCTGTGTGTGCGTGTTTCTCAGTGGGCGGACGGGATCGTGGCCAACACATTTCGGGAGTTTGCTTCTGCCGAGAGCCTCGAGCGCAAATGGGTAGTGTTCGACGGGCCGATAGACACGCTGTGGATTGAGAGCATGAACACAGTGCTCGACGATAACAAAAAGGCAGGCATTGTCTCCATATATACAGTGTTAGAGCATGAACACAGTGCTCGATGATAACAAAAAGGCAGGCATTGTCTCCACATATACAGCATTAGACCATGAACACAGTG
>JAOVYW010047708.1:0-24867 GCA_025775045.1 Hiodon tergisus
TACATATAATAATAAATAAATGAATAAATAAATACAATTTGCATAATTGTTATTAAGACAATCAATCTGTAAATCACAGCATACATAAATATATATGATACAAATATTTTTCCTCATTTTCATATTTGTCACTTTGAACTAGCTTTGTTTTAACAACCTAAACTGAACCCTGTTACTCTTTAAGTGCAGACAGTTAATTGGATTTAAAACAAACCATATGATTGGTTAATGCTTACTTGGTTATGGATCCAACAATGATGCACAGTTTCTGGAGCTCAAAACCTGCAGTACCAGAGTTTCGCCACTCTGTCACTGCCTAACCTAGGGAACCTAGGAGACGTCCTGTCTCCCCATTGAGCTCCACCCATCTGAGGCAGACACCCGCCGGCACTCAGACTGTTTTCCTTGTGCCCTGCTCTTGCTAAGCATCTGCCAACCTGCACTTCCTGTGGACTCTTGGAATGTGGGTCTCTCTTCTCAGAGAAAGAACCTATTTTTCTTTTCTTTAGCACCACTGCCTGTGCACACTAGACTTCAAGGCGAAGTAAATATTTATACAGGCCTTTGAATCCATTTATTTATTTATTTTTTTCTGAGAAAGGGTACAATCAGGCTGTTATACTTCAGGATGGGTTTCAGCTGAGGGTAGAGGGGAGAATTCCACCAGGACCCCCGCACCCTGCTCTGTTTCTTGACCCTCACTTTTGTTTTAGGTTTGCTGCATGCCTTCTAGTTTCAGAGTTCTGGGGGACCTTTTACCTTTTATGGCCAGGGAAAGCTGATCCCCAGCGCCCCCCCCCCCCCATCTGCGCAGGCAAGAACTGCGATGTCACCCAAATATACACAATTGTGTAGTCATGCCAGCTGATAGAAATGGAGGCCTTGTTACTGAATGTCTGCAGGTCAGTGACATCTCACATCACGACTTAACCCCTGACGACCTAAACTATACACAGGATCTTGATTTTCAATGAGCACATGGCCATGCAACTTATTCCCCGTGTATCTGTGAGTTGAAAGCAATGGAAAATTGCTCTTATATGTTGGTGTTTTATAAATAAAAATTTACAGTTTACAGTTTCTAATTTTGAGCTCTATTTATATGTTTTTTGATGAAATCTCTAAATGCTCTGTGGTTATCTTAAACAGAAAAAATGATAAAGTACATTTATGAATTGCTTTATTTAATATGAAAGCACAAAGTGAATACTTAACCACATTGCTTGTTATAAAGGGGCACGTATGGAGCTTGGCATTGACTGCATCTATATCAAATAGAGCCGGCTCGTGACTCCCTGTGTCAAGAATTTCCTGTAGCTGATGCTGTAGCAACTGTATCCAAGGACAACACTCATTCTCTGACCTCGTCCTCTCATGGCCAAACAAAAAACGTCTGGCCTTTGGTAAATACATGTGGCAAACGAAAGACAAACAAAATGGCTTGGACGAACCCGACAATTAGATGGGTTTGAATCTCAAAGCTACAAGAAAAAATGTCTGGAGTAATATTTTGCGAACTAAAATAATCTCCATGTTGTGGACAATTATATATCATAATCATCGTTGTTATGATGACGATATTAATAGGTTATTATTATTATCATAATAATTTTATAATAAGTAGTTGCAAGAAGAAAAAAGGGTATTTGTTTGTATAATTCCATAATTCCGACTGCTCCATGTTTAGTTTCCAGGAGACAGCAGGAAAAAGAGAACTGGTTAAGAGCACACACAGAGAACTGGTGAACAGCAAACACATAGATCATAGCGAACTGGTGAATAGCACACACAGAGAACAAAGAGAACTTGCGAACAGCATACACAGAGGTCATAGAGAACTGGTGAACAGCACACGCAGAGAACAAAGAGAACTGGTAAGCAGCACACACAGAGATCATAGAGAACTGGTGAACAGCACACACAGAGATCATAGAGAACTGGTGAACAGCACACACAGAGATCATAGAGAACTGGTGAACAGCACATACAGAACTCATGCAAAACGTACAGAGAACTTGTGTTGAGCAGAGAGAGAAATCATGCTGAGCTCATGGAGAACTCCTGGACAGGGACACAGTTATAAATACTTTTACAAACAAGGCTGCAGTTCCTCAAATTCCTCCCAGACAGCGGGGACAAATTTGCTTTCAGGGCAATTCAATGAGGGCCATGAGTCAGCCGGCTCACACTACCTGGGCTGTTTGTGGCGGCTGGAGGAGCCAGCCACTTCATAGATACAAGGTATTTATTATCTGCTGAAAAGGTCACCAGTTATTTGGGGTGTGACTGGTTTTCATTGTTAGCTTCTAACAATGTTCTTGAGAAGTACCTCAACTTACGTCAAATAAGCAGTGATAACAGTGAAATACGTTCATCGCAATTAGTTGTGGTTTTATATAATTTAATTCCTTATATTGAATGTATACTTTCAGGCAGATAACATGAGAAATCCACACACTGCAAAAGTTACCATTCTCACCCACAGCTCCCCAATAAACGTATACATATTTATATAGGCTGAAGATGCAGTGAGACGCGAGGTGTGGCGTGACCCAAGGTGCGGCGAGACACGAGGTGCGGCGAGACGCGAGGTGCGGTGATACGCGAGGTGCAACGAGACACGAGGTGCGCCGTGACCCGAGGTGCGGCGAGACGCAACGGGACGGAGGCCTCACGTTCCGGAGCGTTTGCCTTCTGGTACAAACAGAGAAGCTGCTGGAGAGGTGTGCCTCTTTATGAATGCACAGGGCTGTTTCAGAGGGCTGCCAGAGACGGTCTGTCTGAGGAGACTGGGGAGGGGGTTGTTATCTGCCTCGTAAATCACTGGAGTCACATTGATGATACATTTATATATAATAGTAACGTATTTCAAAGCACCTCACAGGTTTTGTGAAATGGTTTTAAGTTGAAAAAAGTAAGTCTAGGGAGGATTTCCAATAGAATAATTTACAAAAACTTGCAATGCAGTGAGTGTGAATACTATAATAAAACTTTGAAATCAGCCTGGACTGTTATGGAATAATAACAGCACTCCCAGTGGGAATCAACAGGAAAGAATGCAATAATTAACGATGATAAATACATAGAAGTTAAAAATAAATTCACTTGATGTTAATTAGAATGAATATAGATTTAAATATGTAAGCAAAACTAATGTCCCGATATACAGGACACTGTTACATTGTGTAAGAATAAATCATAGATTTAAATATGAATTTAAAAATCAGTTATCACAATTTACTCTTAGGCCTTTGTGCTTTGTATTGCTTTGTATTGCTTAAATTTTTTGTATAGATTACCTTTTTTTTTTTTTTTTAATGCAGACACATTTGTTTTAAAATCAAATACACCTGCAAGAAATCACACCTATTAAATAAAATTGGTTGTTTGCTTGTTTTTTATTTAGGTGATTCGCTTACTTAGGTGAAGTCCTTTAGGTGTGTGAGTGCCAGTTTAAAGTAATTGCGAAAACCCTACACTTTCTGTTGGAGGCGGAGCCAAACGCGGTGAGGATCGATGGACTTTGTCAGGTGATTGGTCCCCAGAGCCTGAGATAGAGAGGGGTGTTTGAGTCCTCGTTGCTCGGTTTGGGTCAATGGAACCGTAATTGTTCTTGGTTTTCTGTAACATCGATAAAAATTGACTGAAAGAAATCCCCTGGACTGGGGACTGCACTCATCTGAGTTTAATTTAGACCGCCTCCATGGCAACGACTGTGAGCGGAGATATAATTTACAGCTACAGGATCTTCCCCACTAACGCAGAAAGCGGTCCAAAGATTTTCTTTACTGACGAATAATTAGATTTTCACACGCAGCACACATAGGGTCGTACATAGACCCCTTTGTCCCTCCTCCTCTCACCCCTGCCCTGAAGAACCCAAAAGTTGGACTCGCAACCTCTGACAAACCGATTGGTTAATTGGTGTTGTATGTCTGTGCCTGACCTGGGTGATAAGGGTTCATGGTTCATGGTTCGGATTATGGTTAGCACAGTGTATGGTTAGGATTAAAGTTAGCAGAGTGGACGGTTAGGATTAGAGTTAGCAGAGTATGTTTAGGATTGAGGTTAGGACAGTTTAGGTATAGGATTGGGGTCAGCACAGTGTAGGATTCTACATTCATAATTTTATTTTTGTAAATGATGGTTTAACTGAGATTTATAATAAATAAATAAAATACTTCTTTTAAACTATTCCAGAAGATTCCTTAGTATTTACACTGTGTGTATTTAAATGCCTGTTTGTTTAGAAAGCTGGGCGTGGACTGTGAATGCGAACCGGACTCCCAGACAAGTCAAAAAGCGGATCGACATAATCTCAGGCCAGAGCAATCAATCTAATCTTCTGCTTCAGTGGCACGCCGTCCGATGTCAGGGACAGCGGGCGCAATGCACAAGAGGCTTCGGAAACATGCTATCTATGCACAGCAAAAGCAATAACAATAACGGTAATGTCACCGGTCTATTTTAAGGCCGAGGTGAATGATCCCGAAATGGGTTATTGTGCCACACTCCCCTTCCCGTCCATTTGTCCTAATTAGCGTAGTATAAAGCTGCTCTGCTTGTTATCAGTGAGACGGATGTTCATCACAGAAGCTCTGGCTGCCATGGCCTCAGCTCTCTTTATTAAAGTTAATGGCATATTCAGCCCATTTAATGTTGTTGAGCCGGTATAAGGGTAGTGCTTTTGGAATTCTCCACGTGTAGAATCGTAATGGGATCCAAAGGACATTTGCGATCTGGCATGTATTTCGAAGAGGGCTACGCTTCTGGCATTTAAGATAAGGGCATAAAGTGTTTTGTGAAAGCCGAGGAATTAACCAGACTTTATGTGCTATATGAAGTGGCGTGCCTAGACGTACTGTTGGAATCGCTAAGTCAGGACTGGTTTCTGGAGACACGCTGTAACCTGACAGGTCCAGTTTTAGAGAGAATCATCTGATATTGCGCTGTGGGTTTTTAGGGCTGTACTTGTGAAAACAGAATGTTGAGAGGGGTGCGTCTCTTTCTATATTTCGTTCTCTTGTGAAAAAAAATGTCCCATGGCTCAGAACCTTCCATCCTCGATGTAGGAGTGGAATTTTCCGATAATAAACCACATCGGTGAGGAATTTCAGTGGCTTCCTCTGGGCCACTTCCGGACCAGCGGCCCACGGTCAGAGTAGGACAGAGGATGAGTGTGCAAGCGTCTGGTGAATGGGTCATTCTTCCTCCAATCCCACATGGAAGAGCCCTCCTCCTGCCTTGGTTGCTAAACAGCTAGATCAACTCGCCTCTCGAGCTCCACTGGAAAAGAAAAGATACATGCTCATTCCATGCTTTGTATGTTGCAGGGTTTGATTTTAGCAGCACGACAGCAACAGTGTGGATTTTAAGTCAAGTTTAGGTTCTGACCAGGTGTTGTGCACACAACCCCATTAGTTGAGCAGTTGAATATGTCTCCCAAATTCAGTGTACCTCGACCTGCGACTTTGGTTGTGTCAGTCTCGACTAATTCCAAAAGCAATTAGTCTTTGAAGGTAGAAAAGCATTGCACATGACCTCATCCCCGTGGCTTGTGATGTCCAGTGATGTTCAGTTCGGTGGAAGGTACATTTAGTTACATCAGATTCCTTCTGTGTTCTGGGTGGAGTCTGCTGATTTTGATTGGCTGTCAGGTGAGACACAAAGACGTTTCCAATGGAGTGGTGGAGAGATACAACCCTGTACACTGGAATTAAATTGGTAATTGGTAAATTTGAAATTTATTGCAAAAATCGCATTGAATATTGCACTTGTCACAAGAATACCTGAAGCAGTTCAGGCACTGGACACTGGCTATATTTGTTAATAGCCACATGATAAAATGTTTTCTCTGGGATCTTACAAGCAATACAACCTTCCCCAATGTATCCTGGAGCTGGTTAGAGTGGCACGTGCTTTGCATCTGTTTGTGCAGGCATGCCGTTACAGTAATAAGTGACTGTAAAAAAAGAACATTACTCGTCCCGAAACATTGCGATCTCTCTTGGCTGGCATCCAGAGTCTTACAGAGCTTTCTGTCTGTTTTTAATCAAAACCAAACAGACATGCTGCATTGCAAGCCTGGGAGAAAGGCTCACAGAGTGATCAGGAGGAAGCTGCTTTGAGGGGCGAAGGCAAAGGAGGCGAAGGGAGGGGAAAAGTTGAGCAGAGAGCTGGAAAGAGCGGGCGACGTAGGACGTCCCGGAGGCAGGGCACGGGCGGCCACTCCGGCCGGCGCTCAGTGACAGCGCGGATCTAATGTGATCAAGATGGAGACCGTCTCCCTTCTACAGCTCATGGGGCTAGTGAATCTCGGGAGGCTTCATAGGAAAGGTAAAAGACAAGCTGCCTATAAATCTTTCAACGCTTTGAACCTGTGTTGGGAAGGACTTCACAGGAAAGACTTGCAAAGGAATCGACTTTGTGTGTACACAGGTCTGTGTGTATGCACGTCTGTCTTTTCACAATTTGTTTGACAAATTATTTATATAACTTCTGGTAAAGAAAGTTTCACGAACAGAGTTGGATTATTTAATGTTGTTTAAATCTTCATGGTCTACTCGGGTTTTAAAAAGTGAACATAGAAACTTTTTATTTGCATATTTAGGGTTAGAGCTGACACACGGCAGTTGTCACAAGGTCGGTGGTTAGGGTAAATGGGGGCTCCCCTTTCAGTAATGACATAAGTTGATGGGATCAGCGGTATGCTCTTTACGCGTTAATCGGCTGTCTCAGAGACAGGAAACGGCACTGGCCAGCCCCCAGATTTAACAAGGATTCATTCTGGGACCTCTTGAGTAGGAGTTAGAAGGTATTTAAACTCCAAACAGCTTCCTCTGGCAGGAAAATAAGGCAGGGGTGGGGGGGGGTGGTTGGGGAGGGGGTTCGGTGAAGCCCACTGTTCCTCCCGAAAAAACGAACAGTGAGTAATCACCTCGACACTGCTCGTACACACAGAACCAGAATCCAGGCTGGGTGGGCGTTCACACATCGCGCCTCCATCCTCCTTGTCTTTGTCCCAGTTGGAGATTTTAAGACTTTGGTTCCCATCTCAGGAAATGGGTAAGTGCGCCTTGGGGAGATGGCTAACGTGGCTGTTGTTGTGTGATAGCAGAGGAGAGCTGGGTTTAGGGTTGGAATTAGGGCAGGTTTGAGGGAGACATGAGCTGTCAATGTGTGACTGCAGGGCAGGTCCGAGTCAGGCTTGTGAGCTAACGTGGCTGAGGGTTGTGTGACAGAAAGAGAGCGGGTTACTGGGCTGGCACTGATGTTTGTGGAATGGCATTTAAATGATGCAATGGCGTGGCGCTCACTGGAGCCTGTCTGGACTGTCACTAAGGGGCGTTCCAAACTTATGAGCAAAATGCAAGTGGAGGTTGAGTGATTCTTCTTTCTACAATGTGCTCTATATTTCTTGGTTTTGCAATATTCGTGCAACGTATTGCAACAAAACTTTACAGCATTGAGTGAGCATACAGATTTTCATTTTCTTTTTACGGCGTTGGTTTACGTAATTCTGGATCACAGCCTGGTCGTTTTCAACCACAGAATCAAGAAGTTTGTCAGACTTTTAAAAACAATTTCTGTTGAGGCTTAATTTAACAGACGTAACAAAATGAAACAAAGTACATGGGCAATGTGAAACAAAAAAATAAAGAAATAAATATGTTTAATGGCTTTTGTTACTTTGGAGGGAAAAACAAACCCTCGGTTCAACAAGTGTTTTCCGGGTTCCGATTAAAAGGACCAAAGAGACAGGACCAATCTTTTTCTAATCAAACCACGAAGATATACTTTACGCCGTGGCCTAAGTTAGGATGGAACGAGAAACTACGTAGACTTGAAAGTAACCGTGGATGAGAAAGGTTTTGGAATGTGCTGGATTATTTTTGGGGTTCATAATAGCAAAATATGGTTAGGCCCATTATACAACAGAGTACCTAAACAGACCATAACTATGCTACAGTAGGGGAGAGAGGGGTCAGTTGTAATGACACGGTCTTCTTTAAATTTGTAAAATGTGACATGATTAATTTCTAACGAAAGAGATGTGTAACGGATCTTTTCATCTGTTTCAGTGAATCTCAGAGACAAATAACCATACCAGGCTTTTTTACCACGCGGAATCCCACAATGCCTTTTGTCCGTAAAAAGAGTTGGGAGGAACACGTGACCAACAGGGCTGGATTACAGTATAGTCACGATGATCTGGATGTAGTTTGTTGTCATGGAATCGGCCTGGGCGGCCCAAGTGCCAGTACGGATATTTCTAAATCGGGGCGTAGAGAGAGGTGCTCCTCGCTGCCTGGGTGCTGCCACCAATTAGACAGGCTGGCCTTTACAGCGGCTCAGAACGTCAGCCACGAGGAGCTAGTCCTGGATGGTGCCGAAACTCTGGCCCCCGTTTCTGGTGGTCCGGAATACCCGGAACCCCTCAGTGGTAACCACTCCCTCCACGGAGAGGAGTCACGGTCTTCAAGTCCAGAGCAGGAGAAGGGGGTACCACAATCTGACGGAGGGAGTCTCTGTCATCTTGCTGCACTGGATCAGGGTCATCCCTCACCTTGCCTGGCACCGGACCCTGTCAGCCAGGCTTTGGTCCAAGCCAAAAACATTGGAGTGGAACATGGGGAGGACAGCAATGGGCTTCCTGATGAGGTCACCACTACCAAACTGTGGGCATCTGTGGACATTACTAATCCCTCAGTCCATTTGGAGACAAGGGAGCCAATAGGAACCTTGCCTTCTTGTTGCGACACATCACTGGAACCCAGCAGAGATGTGTTGCGTTGTATACTAGTGACAGGAAAAGACAGAGCAGGCCCCACTGCCAATTCCTTTGTCAAGAGGCGAGATATGGAAAGAGTGGACAGCCAATCAACACCAGAGGAGCACAGAGCTGCCACCGCTGTTCAGGATATTATGCAGGAGGCACCAGGTCCTACAGGAAAGGAAGGCCAAAATGTTCATCATGACCAGGCCTGCACTGTAACTGAGGTGACGCTTACTGATGAAGCGATGGGCCAGGCCACCCAGGGAACATCTGACCACCCAATCCCGATTAGCGATGCACTCACTGGGGAGACAAGCCATGAAGTCCCTGGTGGAGGAAAAACGGCGGAGAATGGGGAATTCCCAAATATGGACACTTTCCACCAGGTACCAAGTTCTGGCTCCGAGGATGGCCCAAAGATGTCAGAGGAAGGCGAGGGCACCCTCTGGAACATTGATCCAGTCATTGAGGAGCCCACTGATGAATCGGGGGCTGGCCCAGATGGGCAGGGGGAACTCAGAGTGCCGGCACAGGAGATATCCTGCATGGTACTGCACGAGTGTGACAATGCACTGGGGCCCCTCACTGAAGTGGCATGTCCCAGTCCCAAGGGAGGGGTCGACTTCAACGCAGGGGTGGAAGGCACATTGGCAGTCGGTAAACCCAAGCACCCTAGTGTAGAGAGCAGCCAAACACTGCCGGGCTCTAATGAGTCAGCCCTGAGGACAGGAGCAACCAATGAGGTTCTGCCTGACAGAATGCAGAGCAGAACTGAGACCGGAGCCAGCAACGCTACTTTGAGGACAGGGGCGGACTTCAGGCTAACTGGTCGCAAGTCTGAAGATGGCGCTGTAAAACTGCGGATAAGCAAAAAGGTAAGATCTTTACCTGTGCATTTTTTAAAATACCAAATTTGGAACAAAATCCCTGAGTGCATGCATCAACAAAATTCACAAAATGTTTGATTGAGGAAATGAAGAGCATTTTAAGACATTCGGGTATTTTCTACTTTTAACTTAAAAACTTGAGAAAACAATTAATATGTCAACAACTTGTGCATTGTTGGCTATGACACAGGAGTGTATATATATGTCTAGTCGTCCAACAATATGTCTATTATTAAGGTATAAAATGGATGGTCTATAAAATGATGTGTTTTATGAATAATAATCCCTAACACACTTTTTATGAGTAACCAGTCCCTGACATATATGTTTTATAAAAAATCGATCCCTAACACACAAATGAGTAAGTAAATAAGCCCCAGTTTAATGAATTAGCCCCATAAAGAGACACATTGTTTTCACATCACGTATTTGTCAGTGGTGTTAAAAGACATGTTATCAGGGTTATTTATCTTCTTTAGGTTTAAAAGAACGATTTGGAGTGGAATTACAAATGTATGGTTACTACGGAAGTTGCTGAAATAGCTACTTTCCTATGTTGAACAAGTCTTTGAAGGTTTTTTCTTCTAATGCGTTTCTTCTTTAGCTTGTTTAGCATTTACAGTTTATGTTTATTCTTGATTGCTGTCAAAGGACAGAAACATGGAACAACCATATCAGTTTAACATTTGTGTTTCTGGATTCATTTCAGTGTCAGGTTGTGTTTTAATAAGAGTCTGACTCATGCTACCCAGGGAAAATGAATTAGCCCTTCAAATGCGAATCCATGACGGAAATCTAGTTTCCACATAGGAAGCAAGAAATCCGCATATATGCATTTTTCCATTTAGGGCTGCAGAACTCCACACACTACGCACAATTCATGGCTAATGCACTGGAATTCTCTCCAGTTAGAAGTTGCTACATATGGGATGAATCAGCTTCTGCAGCTATCTCACAGGATAAAGGGTGCATTTTATTAAAGATGTAACAATAAAACTTTTAACTTAAAAGCAGACCGCATTTAATCAGGGAAAATTTGGGACCACTGCCTGTGAGCGGAAAAGAGTACTCCGTGTTCAATTGAGACAAAGTCCCAAGCGAAGACAGATAGAAAAGGAAATAAATGAAACGTGCGATAATTAGGACTGTAATTAGCTCCCTGAGGAACCTGCAGTTCAGAGCCACCACTGCTGAATAACAACAACACCAGGACCATTCTGATTGGGAACCCTAAAAAAACAACGTTAACAACATTCAAATAAGTTATTTTGAGTTTAGGCTGGGCTGTATTGTTCCCTGCCTATAGCAGTGCTTTTCCTGTGTCTGGCTGGGGATGTGAGCCTGAGTACTTCCTCACAGACATGTCTCCCTAGGGAACCCCTCCACCCTAAACTGGGTTCTGAAGGCGCTCCTAAATGTGGAAACCATGCTGCCTTTTGGCGGAGCGGGCCCAAAGCACAGCACTGCATTGGTTCTGTGTGGCGCGATGGAAACTTTTAGGCGACGGTTTTTATTCTCCTGGTGTGCCGCTCCTTGTGTCACACAAGGAAAGCGCTTGGTGATGCAGAAACCTCCATGGGCGAAAACGCACAAAAGACTACCGACGCTAAAAGAGAGTAATCTCTCACTCCGCTTCTCCACTAATTATTATCATTATTTTATATTGTTAATCAGTTGCTTAGCAGACATTCTTACCCAGAGAGACTTGCTACAGTTTGACACATTATTGATGAACATTTACAGGGGAAGTTAGAGTTGCTTAACTTTCTCAGGGGTACAGAAGAACCTAGATTTGACCTGGCTCAAAGCAGCCTTCTGGTCAGAGGTTCAATAGATTAACAGTCGTCTTCAGTCGATCAATTATTTTGCATGTTGGGTAATCACACGCACCTGAAAATGTACTACGTCAACCACTGCATTTCTGCATTACATGAAGTAATGGGCTAAAAAAATCTTTAAAAACAGTTCCCTTTGCCAACAATCCCGCTGCTTTAGGAGATGGGAGGAAATTTGTTCCTTGCATCTAAGGAAGATTTTCTCTCCTCCAGGAGTGAGACTGCGGAATGTGTCTGGGTGTTTTTCTCAGACTGTCAGACTGTCTAACAAAATCACGCCCATGGTGTGAGAAATAAGACCACAACCTTAAGACTGGGCAGTGTTCAACAGATACTGAGTTAATAAGACTCTCCTAAAGGGGGCGCTAGGGTAGAGTGAAGTAAGCGCGTTTGATGGAAGGCTTATTTTGGGGTTGGCCAGAGCCTTCAGTCCAGAGCCCCCTTCCATTTAATGCTCATTAGAGAACAGAATTCATTCCAGTCTAACAAAGGGAAAAGGGGGGTACGACTTGACAGTGTTAAGAAAACGTGACCAAACACATGCACAGATATGAAATCTCCCAAGGCCGACCCATGAATGCTCCAAACCTGAAAGAACAGAAAAAGAGACATCCTTTTCAGTTTGATTCCAATGACCCGGGATGGGACGGAAACCAAAAATTCATTATAGTGTTAGTGAAAACTGTAATATCAACAGAACTTTCCCATTACATATATAATCTCATACCTCATTGACTTTGGAAAATCAAACTGGAAGCCATACCAACAGAGAAATTTACTGCTAACTGGAAAATGGATACAAGTGTAGTAACAAGGCAGGGAACACAAGCCAAAAAGACGTCATTTATCTCAGAATGGCAATTCCCTTTTAAATCGATACCCTCAAAAGTCTCATTAGTTCGCATAACACAACTTTTGGCCCCGTTTACGCAAAGTCAACGTAGTGGTCACTAGGCTGAGAGAGAAAACCGCAGATTTTCCATGTTCAGCCAAATCAGGACTAATAAAGAAGTTACAGGCTTTGCATGACAAACACGGCCTCAGATGCCAGCTCTTGTTTAAAGCGTGGCTTTTTATGACTAATGAGGCACTAATGATGATGTCATCCTTTCAACGGAGGGGGGGAGGGAGGGAGAGAGAGAGGCAGTTGCTTGAGCCCCACCCTGGGTGGGGGTTGAGAAGAGGGTTCATTAGTGGTGAAGGAAGGGGTTGTTCTTCGTTTGTTAGGGTGATATGCATGTTCCGAATCTGACGACTTCGCTAACGCCCTTGGTTACAGCTTAACAACTTTCTTCTTAAATTCTCTGCTTTGCTTAGCAGAGGTGGGGGCTGATTCTGGCAACCCTAGTCCGTGGTTTTAAGATCTGCAATGTCAAGAAAACCTGCCAAGTAATAATTTGGATTTACTGCTGGTAATTGACAGTGTTAACAGACTGTGACCTGTGTGAAACATGCTCCAATAGGTGCCGTTTCCTGCTCTGAACCTTGTCAAAAGCATTTATGCTCCGTGTGAAAATCTGGAGGCCAGGATGTTCTCTGCTTTCTGAAGAACACCGTTCAGGCACCTCTGGCTTGTTGGGGTCCGCTATTGTTTCCATTCAGTGGAACTGGCACAACACTCCTACTGTTAAGGTGTGTTTCAGCGGTGTGAACCAGCCCAGTTGCCTTGCAGCGATTCGAGGCCTCTTCTGTTTCCACATCATGTTCTTTACTTTGCTGCTCCTGTGAGTGGATTTGTAGAAAAGCCTCTGCCTCTGCCAAGTAAATGAATGCAAATGTAAACTGTGGAGGTTAACATCAGCCTTGCGGCACTCAAACAAACTGCGGCACGGCAATGTGCTCGAGCTGGGTTCATCTCGGACGCTTTTGGGTCCTGCGGCCCGGGATGATGGATCGCGGCCAGTTTGGTTTTGGCATCGGCTATGTCCAGCCTTGGGGAAGATCGCAGCACGCCGTTGTCTCCCCCCCCCTCCCAAATTACGTTTCAAGCATCTGTTTCTCAGGCTTCAGGGAGCTTGCCGATCAGGCTGTGGTCCCTGGCAACACTCAAGTTGAATTTACCCAGAATGCCTCTGGGCTCTCTTCAGCCACCATAGTAATACATGGAGGCAGTCCAACCCTCCCTACCCCTCCCCAGGGACCCTGCTTACCAAAGGCTCCTTCACGCTCATCGAAACCCCAAAGCAGCCCAAAGTTTTTCCTTCCCCGAGTCCGAGTGCCTTGTGAGTGTAGGGTCGGTTTCCACACTGACAACACCAAGGTGTGAATGGTGGCGATTCAGAGAAATAGAGTTTCTGAGAATTTCTGTTTGCAGCCCAGGTACACTTTGTCCATAATTTTAGCACAATGTAACATTTTCTGCTATGAGGCTCTGTGGAATAATAGAGGCACACACACACACACACACACACACGCACACACATATAAATATAAATGAGAATAAAAATGAGGGTTGTTAGGACTCTCTGTATCGGCAGGGTTTTTGGGTAATTGCTCCTTAGGTGGTAGATTTTCACAGCGCCTGTTTTTCCGTGATTGTGCAATTATGCAGGGGGAAAAAGCTGTTCCTCACTTAGGGATCGGTTTTGCAGTCAAGCTTTTGCCTTTGATGAAACACTCGTGCGTGTTCTGTCGCTCTACGTAAAGCGGAGGCTCTGCTTGACACACGAGTGTGCCAGCCATCTGATTCGCGGCGTGTGAAAGGTCAAAGGGGTCTGAGTGGCCAGGGGGAATTTGATTGAATTTCATCTCACTCTCTGCCAGCTGGCTGGTTTGAGTTAGCGTTGCTGCGCGGACCGACATGTCCTTATGCTAATGTACCACCTGAGGTCACTGTACTCCGTGTTATAGCAGGTGGCTTGGGCCAGGTGGGAGGAGCCAAAGTGGGGCTTGGGCCTGAGCGGTGGATCATTGACAAAGCCAGAGTTCATGTTATTTTCTTTCATAATTATAATTAAGATACAACATAAGGCAGAAACAAAAGTTAGTAAGTTTTTATTTTAAATGTGTCATCATTTTCTACAGAAAATTCTGTCTGTTTCACTTGGATCTTGGTGAGCGTCTTTGTTAACCCTAGGAATGACTGAAAGAGGAAATTAAGGTAAAAAACAAAGCATCATGTGCCTGGTCTCTGGTGTTTTACCACTCAATTGCCGGCTGAATTCCATATCCTGCCCTGGCACGGCGGACAGGTTTTCAACAGAACCAAAAGTGCATGGGACAGAGGTGACGAAACCCCGTGCACTTCTTCAGCATCCCTGGAGTCCTTGTCCTAAGAAACAAAGGATGACATAGTTAGCACGCCCCCTCGCAAGATTGTATTAGAAAATAGTATCGAAGCCAGTCTGCGCCAATAAACGAGTTTGAATTGCACAGATGCCATCATACAGCACAGTCCGCAAAGGAACGTGCACTGAGGTCGCGAAATCCAGACGTGCGCATATGTGAGCCGAGAAGTCTATAAATGGACATGTTTTTGATTTCCCAGCTGTTTGAACTGGACCCACGTTCTGTAATTGATTGAATTTACGGCAAAAGGTCAGTGTAAGAATATGGGCTAAAGGCTGATGTGCTGCCCCGTCTGATTTCACATGAATCCCTGGTCTGTCGCTGCCCCGGCCAGCGTAATTCAATGCGTTTCACCGGTGCTTTTTGCGCCAGGACAGTGAGTGCATGCTGGGACGCCAGTGGGGTGGGGGTGCGGTAATCCGATGGAGAGAAATTTGTGCTTTGAGCTGCGCCAGGGAGGAACACTGCTGCTCTCTCAAACAGAACACAGCAGGGCCTCTTCACAGCTAACATGTAAACACTTCCCGGTGCTCATAGGTGACGAAAATGTTTCAAATTAAGTTTGCAATTATGACTTGACCTTTTACTAATAACCGCTTCATAGAGCTCTTATGGCTCCTTAATTACATAAAGCATGGCATTGAATCTCCCACTGACAACACAAACAATAAAATAAATTAAAATCTAATAGAATTTCATATTAAGTATGCAGATTATTTTTATTTAAAATATAAACTATTCAACTATTTCAATTATTCATGAAAAAAACAGTATTAATATGAACTTTTCTCTCAATTTTCTAGTTTTTGAGACTGGACTACTGGAGATTTAAGTTAATTGACAAATTGTTTTAAATGGGCTGGTACTGTCCCCCACAGTGGTCCAAAGAGGAGAGGGAGTGGTCACGTCTGGACTCCATGGTGCTGCTGATCATGAAGTTGGATCAGCTGGACCAGGACATCGAGGATGCTCTGAGTGCCACGCCCATCGCGTCGGACACGCCCACGCCCCCGCCCCCAAGCACTGTAAGTGTTTACTGCATTACCTGAATCAGTTCATCCCTCTGGTAAATAATTTGGCTCTATGGATGATGTTTGGGTTAATGTCTGGGATTCTGGTGTAGTTGCCATCGATTTCTACCTCACTCCACTTGACTCCTGGGGTTCAGGTCTTCTTTCAGATGTTAGGACTGTGAATATAACAGGGTATACTGTGCTCACAGCGCCGAAACACAAAGTCTGTCCCGTCCTGATTACATTTTTACATTCAAATTTTAGAAATTTAGCAGACACTCTTATCCAGAGGTACGTACAAAAGTGCTGTAGTTTCAGGGTTCTCAAATGCAATACAAAACTGAGCTCTCTTGCTCTATTAACAATGACTGAAAGCAGGTGCAAAAAGGTAAACATGCTTAACCAACAAAATTCACTCGTTATTTCTATACCTACGCATCAAAATAAGTAGACAACAAAAGCATCTACCCGGGACCTGCGGCGAACCCTGGTGCAAAACCCAGGACGTGGCTAGGTCACATTACTGGGCCGTTGTCACATGAGAAAACAGCGCTTGTTTTAAAAAAAAAGGAATGGAGCTGGATGTGGAGAAGGTGGAAAACAATCCAGAAACCAGAACCCTTTAACCCTGAAATTTAATATAGCTTTATGTTGATGAAGAGTCGACCCACTGTTCTCCATCAGCTCAGAGAGGTACAAAACCCGCCCCTCCCCGCGCTCACACACACACACACCCCTCTTTTCAGAAATGACTTTACAAGGCACAAGCCGCTATGCCTATTAGTGTTTGATTGCCACTTCGACAAGGTCGGTATTAACTCGGAAAGAAAGTGAGGGCCTTCGTGTGAAGTTCGCTTAGGACCTCGGACCTCACAGGCCTTTTTTTCTTCTTCTTTTAAACAGACCTTCAAGTGTGTTTGCTTTCTGCTTGGACCCAGTCAATGAGTCACGCTGCACAAAAGGTGATGAGGAGGAATGTCACTCTAACAAACCACGGACCATTTAACTGGCATGAACTTAAACCCGTAATTAGTGGGCTCCAGTGACTAGAGGAATACAGCCCAAACAAAGAAGGCCAATAGGTTGGACGAGAGAGATTAACCACCTGCCCTCTCTATGGCTTTCAGGTTAATGCCACCAGCTTCTTGCTACCCATTAAAAGAAGGTCACTGTAAACATAGTGTTTACTGGCTGATGTTGTTTTTATCTCTTCATTTGCCGTGGTAATTTTGCCAAGGTAATGCATGCATGTTAATAATTTAAGTCATTTTCAGTCGCTCAGTATACATTCATATTCAGTCTAGCCAGGTAAAAATGTTATTATTAAATTAAATGCATTTTATATATACACATATAGATTTTAAAGGTTGGAAGGTTTTGGACTCTCTTTCTGCCTGTCTTAGACATATGCCAGCTATGCGGAAAAAAACACAAAAAAAACACACAGCTTATCTGCTGCAGAGGAAGTATTCAAGGTCGCTATCAGTCGTTTCCCAGACTTGCGTAAAATAAACACATCTTTACTGTGTTTTACCAGAGAATAAAAGGCAAGTCTCAACATCGGCAGAAATGCGGCGGTCATTATTGAGTCATGAGAGTGATGACAGGTCTGAGTGGCAGAGTGATGGAGCACAGTACCGGATGTCCGTCAGTTTAGCGTGAGAGGTAACCATACATGCGGGGTGAAACTATCCAAACATACATAGATTCTTACATGCAACATTGTAACTGATAAACAGGGAAAATGCACTTTCTGCTCTAAGTGTGGGTTCACCATGGAAGAGCATACAGGAGTAACGTATAGATTCTTACATGCAACATTGTAACTGATAAACAGGGAAAATGCACTTTCTGCTCCGTGTGTGGGTTCACCATGGAAGAGGAGCATACAGGAGTACCGTATTCCGTATACATGCAGCTGACTATGGTCATATTTTACTCTTGTAAAGGAGTGTTCGGGTTTACCTAAAGTACAATGCAATCAGATCAGTGTCAATCTCTTGGCCGCCATTCATCTAGTGGCGGTATGAAAAGAGTTAACACTGGGGTCTAGCAATTTTAGCAAGTCTACAGCTAAATAGCTCTGCTGTTAAAATGTAGGCCTCTTGGCGCCTGTAGTTTGTAGATCATTTGACCGATTTTGAATGTTCCCCCCCATAAAATCAGCTACATGGTTTATGCGAGTTTGAGGCACTAACAGGAATGTGGCATACTGAATGGAATCTCTGTTGAGGTGTCAGTAATAGCATGTTGCATATTAACCAGATTTACAACAACTGACCTCTTACTTTTTTTGGTTGTGCGCAAGTGATTCAAAGAAGCTAATTGTGCCTTTAATCAATTAGCGACGTCTGTGTGTTGTGTTAGCTCCCACTAAGGAACTCCTGCTGAATCTCTACCAGAGAGACAGTGTTTTAACTGCAAATAAAATGCTCTGATTGTACAAAAATAATATTCTTTATAACTAGAATCCCTTAAAACGAGATATCGCATTACCAAACAAATTAAGCTCTGTTAAACCTAGCCAGCTTTATGTTGCATTGAAATTACAACATCAAAATATATTCTTCAGTCTGCAGGGGAAATGAGAGTTGTTATTAGAGTTCTTATTATTTTAATTGGATCAATGCTGATAATTGTTTCTCTCAGTCAGAATGCACAAACCTGAGAGTGATTGGCTCAGTGCTGGACTCAGCCTGCTGAGAGTTATGGGCTCACTATAGTGGGGGATTTCACGCATCACTTGACATAAGGCTCGCTCTCTGCAGGGCCTTGCCCTTGCGTGCGATCTTGTTTGTCCTGCTTCTCCTACCCGATTGCTTTCCAAGAGGGCAATGCCGATCTGTCAGCACTTCCACGCGGATCGCTCAGCGCTGGCGTTCCGCCAAACTCATCCCGATCGAACGCGTTTCTCAGCCTTGACCACACATGCTTGTCTCTGGGACCCGTCATGGTGTCTGATAACATCGATCTTCCACCCTGGATCAGATGTTTCCACTTGTGTAACAACCATCACTAAGCGTGGGGGTGGGTGGTGGTCACAGACAGTCTGAAGCTGCTGCGTTCACCCATTTGTAATGGGGAGACACAGGCTGAGGTCTTGGCTTTACTCTGGCCTTGCTGGCAGTGGGAGGTCTGCATTGCACTGGCTGAACCTCTGTTCAGATTCTTTCAACAGATGATCATTCCAGCCTGCCAGAAGAGAACCAAGTGTAGTTTGGGTTATCTCCGCTCAATGTAGAATAGATTGTATTGGCTTGATTCTCAAGCTATAACCAAATAACATATAAAATAATATAGTATTAGAATTACATTAATATAATAATATTTGATTTACACTGCTCTTATCTGACTAAAATAGTTGGTATGATGTTCCTTCAAAGCTGAAATACAAGCACGTTTATATTACAATAAATGTACTGCCTCCATAGCTCCCTCCTCTGGTCTGGACCATGATTGGTCACCATTGGCATTCATTGTCTCACACATTACCTTGGTACAGCTGTGCTGTTTTAGTAATATAATGGCAGCCAGGTCATCCACGTATTTTAAATACAACCTAAAAATTTCCATTTATCTCACAACAAAGTACTTCTTCACATCTTGTTTAAGCCAACAGCAAAAGCCCTCAAGATAATTCATTTTAATCCCTAGTCAGTAAGGATACACTTCTGCGAAAGAGATGTGGTAGTTTGTGTGAAGCATTCCTTGCATTCCTGACAGGCGCTGCAGCAAAGCGTGTTTAGTTTGGTTCTCCAGGGCGACTTCCACGCACTGTGTCAGGTAAACAAACACGCTTTGCCGTGACTACTGCCCTTGCATCACACCCGCCGCCCCAGCCACTTCCTCTGGTGCCCCGTTTAGGAAATGACAGCACCGACAACCTTCAATTATTCCTGTTCTCCGTGAGCTGTTGTTATACAGCCTCAAAGTAGTTCTTGGAATGGCATGTTCTGTACCCCCAACAAAGGAATATTTTGAGAGTTCCGAAAGGAAAAGGTTGTTCCACCTTATAGGTCTGACAGGAGAGGGGTCACATCTCCAAAAATACATTCTGCTTTTACTTTTATGGAGCTCAGAACTTTTACACCTCCCAGATTGCCAGTAAAGTGGAATAAATTATGCTGTAGACTGTGCTGTCTGAAGGCCCATTCAAAGCCAGTGGCGTCATCTGTGAGCCGTCTGAGGTCAGTGTCACTTTGGTTCCTCGTGTATGCTCCTTTTTTTCTCCATTGTGGCTCAGCCATCATTAGCCCTGCAAAACATAAGAGCCAACAGGTTAACGTCTCCATTGAGTCTCAGCCATCACTAGCTCTGCAAAACATAAGAGCTAACAGGCTAACACCTCCATTGTGGCTCAGCCATCACTAGCTCTACAAAACACAAAGAGCCAACAGGCTAACGTCTCCATTGTGGCTCAGCCACAAATAATTTGATTAATTCTTTGATGCATTCGTTGGGATGCGAAGAAAGCCCCCTAACTGATAATTTATTTGGTTGGACGTGTTTTTTTCACGTGTCCAAATGTGTGCCTGTGTCTTTGTGTGTGTTTATGTGCACGTATTTGCATGTGTGCGCACATGTATTAAGCAACCGCTGTAACAACCTTGAGCCGCGGTGAAGGCACTTGCGTGATTAGACCACAGGCAACTCTCTGTCCTTCCTCCTGCGTATTCCTGTTTGGCAGCCGCCCTCCAAGCGAAAAAATCAACAAACATCCTTTTAAACCGCACCTTTCCAGCAATGTGTCCGGCTAAGGATAAGGGCGCTCTCTCTCGCTTTCCGCTCAGGATGTCCAGAAAAGCAGTGCTTTGTGTTTCAATTAACTTTCTTCGCTTTTAAAAACGAGCTGGCTGGCTATTTGTGCTATCAGTCCATTCTACGTAACGTGTCCCATTTGTTTCGATACAATTTAATTTTTCCACTCATTCATTCATTCGAGCCTTTCGGGCCTTGTCCTTGTAGTCTTGCACTGAGAGGTGAGACGGGTCGCACTTGTGCTACATGTTTCGGACGGCCAGAACACAGACACTGATGCCACATGGCCATTAGTGGATGTACTCTCTCACTTTCTCACTCTGTCACTCCCTGAGTTGCCATTTATATAATTCACTATACCATTACTTCATTTTTTTGAAAGGACAATCAAGGTCAACGTCAGTTCAATTGATGATTCAGTTATTTATTATTATTATTTTTCTAGATTTTACTGAAGTTATTAAAAAGTTGAGCTGATTCTTTCTGTTGAGCTGATCATTTTACAGGATGGTCTTAGCCTTTGGAAAGTTTTAAAACCAGAAAGGTTACCTTGTATTTGTGAAAAGAAAATGAGGTGAACTCCACAGCATCGGTGTGGTGATGGATTCTTTCCTGTCACATGGGGCACACGGCAGGGCCACAGCAGGGGGCATCCTCAAGGCCGGGACAGCTAATCCAGGACACAAACAGTAAACGTGAAAGTGTTTTTTCTGGAATTCATAACACCTGCTTCCCTATCAAACAATTAATCTCATAACCCTTTTAACAGTGAAATGCCAACCAATTTTAAAAGCCCAGGCTGAATTGTTTTAGGGAAAATCACAGAATTTCCTGTAAAGAGCTGGGTGTATATTCCCACCATAACTCTTTATTCATTCATAAGTACTACAGTTTATTAATATTCAGGTTATTTTCCATTGTATAATTAGGAGGATCAAATCAGGAACTCTTCTCAGCCTTTCGAAGATTTGTTTTTGTGCACTATAGATACGGATTAAACAGTTTGTTAATGTTGATTATGAAGATATAGCCTAATCAATCATACCGAACTCAGTCGATTACTGAGAGGAAATTTGGCAGGGGGTCTTGCTGTATTTAGCCTAATAGGCCAATTTATTTTTTGTTGGCACATTGAAATTGAGATATTTTAGAAGTAAGCTTTGAAGTCAGATAAATCTTTTTTTTTATCGGTTATTCTACTTTCTCAGGTAGTCAAACCAATTACACACCCTAGGGGAGAACAATTAACAGAAAGCAATCTGAGGAGAACTTGTTTGTGTGGCTCACCGTAATTGCGGAATTACAGACACAAATGGGAAGAAAAAAACAACTTTGAAAAATACTTTGATCTGAAGTCAAATCTGCTAGAACCCACGCAAATCTGCTAGAACCCATGCAAATCTGCTAGAACCCACGGGCACTGAAGAGTCTGGTCTGCTGGCTGGTCGTGTTCACTGAGCTGTCAAAAGCTCCATAAGAGATTGGCCAGCTGCTGATCAAGGATATGAAAAGGATTACTGGGCCATTTCTAATGGCATTGAGGAAAATAAAATATGTGAAGATGGTTTATCGCAGCACAGCAGCCCTAGGGTTTTGCCGGAAGAATTGTAACAAAACCTAAAAATTTAAACTGTCCAATCCTGATTTTATCATTAGGGGATTCTATTACAGGGAGCACACTTTGAACTTGCTGTGCTTTCCAAATTGGCTACTTTTCAGGGCCCTTTCAAGTTCCTCACTCTCTGTTCCAGTTTTGTTCCCCCTGAACATTTGTCCCTCAGCATGTCTCGCTGTGATATCAATCATTAAATGAAGGTCCTGTGGGCTCGCTCGTTCGCCCTCAGCCCAGGATGAGTGTGCTCATTGCATGTACGTGATAGAGCGGTAAGTGAACCTCTCTCAGATAAAGGGAACCCAGCAAGCAACAGTTTTTACACCGCAGTGGTAGACCCATTACATAAGCGCCATGGGAATTAGGGTTTACCAAACTTTGTCACAATCTCTCCCAAGAGGGAACAGCTCCAGGACAGCCCGTGGACCCACTTAGCCGCTGCACGTGCGAAAGAGCGGGCATCGGGGCCCATACAGGCAACGCAGCTCTCCGTACACTGTGAGACGTGTTATTATTTAGGTATGGGAGCCTCCTAAGTGGGAGTCACCGTTCTTGCCATGGTAGCCACAAAGATTGAGAAAAGAACAGACTACGCTGACGTCCTCCTAATATCTGCGGTGTACATTAAGCTTATTCTAAGCCTTCAAAATACACTTTATTGTGTAACTTTTTATTTAGCTAATGACGGGAAAGTCAAACGAAGAAAAGATAAAAACAGGAAGGTACTTTTAAAAATGGTTTACAGAAGCGATAAAATACTTTGTTCACAATAAAAAGTCAAGGGGGGCTGGTTTGAAGGAAGGAGTCCATATTTAGCCCGCTTCTCAACACATTCGGGTTATCGGTTAATCGAGTTTGAGACTTTTTGAATCCGTAGCAAACGTTGGAGGCCAGTGGCTTTTTTGTCAACATGCCTGGTGATGTGACTTTTACAGTGGGGAGATAATTAAAAAGTGCAGCATTGGTAGCCCTCCTGTTTTTGTCAAACCGGACCGTCTTGTTCCAGGAGGGAAAATCTTATCTAATCGCTTTGCTGCCAAAACCTTGCATCACTTCCTTTGTGTGACACATGGAAAGAGTTAAAGTCCTGAGAGTCCCCATGAGCGGGGGAACCTCAAGGAATTTTCCCACGAATCCCACAACGTGCTGAGTTATGGTGGAAACAGGTCACTCAGGCGCTTCACAAGGATACACACACCCGTCACAGTGCACTACAAAGTCCGATCTGAAAAGAGCACGACAAACAGTCCCTAAACCATGCTGTCTTCATGCAGGCTCTGTGCCAGCAGAGCTTTCACTGGCGGTCAGAACCCAAACATGCACGGCTGACATCTGGACCTGACGTTTCTCTGAGACATTCTGTCCTCGATTTGCAGGCAAGTGGACACTGCCTGGTGGCCTGCCGTCTTCCCCAGAGTCTTCCAAACAAAACCCAGAACTCTTGAGAGCCAGATGCTTCCCCTCCCACACCTGCTCTGATGAAATATCGCAGGATTAAGATAAGCGGGAGACTCTACAGCAGTGCAGACAGACTGATCGGGATCAGTGGGACTTATCCCACAACAAGCAGAGTGTGTGCCAGTGTGTGCATCTCTCTGTCTGGATGCAGACAACCTTCGCATGTCCCGACTCACATTAGCCTGCAGTGAAAACAGACACAGACTACTCAGCCATTAGCCTAAACAGTCTGGCGGTCCAAGAAAACTCAAGATGCCAATCAAACGTCAGATTTGTGTGTAGTACTGTGCAAAAGTCTTTGGCACCCTAGTTTTTTCTACATAAATTTATTCTTTGATATTTACGTTTCGTCTTCTGCACTAGTGTGTAAGTAGAAAAAAACAAATGATAGATTTCTGAAAGAAGACCAAGGAGTTCTGCAACAGATGGTTTTGCCTCTGTAGAGCCCTGATCTCAACATCATCGAGGCTGTCTGGGATTATCTGGACAGACAGATGCAAGCGAAACAAGAACAACAGTGGAAGAACTGTGGAAAGTTCTCCAAGATGGTCTTCAAGATCTACCTCCCGATTATCTTATAAAACTGCATGACAGTTTACCTGAGAGAATTGAAGCCGTATTTAAGGCAAAGGATGGTCACACCAAATATTGAATACATTTCTTTTTTTGGTGTTGTTTTTACTGTTTACTCCCCTTTCTAGTTTTTATTTTATATTTAGAAACTTTTCATTTAATCATTTTTGAAAACAACTTCCATTTACAGAATTTTTTACATGTGTCTAAGACTTTTGCATAGTACTATACGTTTTTTTTTGTTTTTTTTTAAATACAAGCGCTTATTCAAGGCAGCAAAGAAGTCTGAGAGAATTAATCTTGTATGGGGCTCGCTCCAAAAAAAATAAAAAATTCCAGACAGCCTACAGTTATAAGCCTCTTAAACTGTCTTCTTATAATGTGTTGAATTTGTTCTTTGGTGAGATAAGGGCCATTCTATCACACAGTCAGACCATTGAGGATCAACATAGCTCTGTCTTCACATTAGCCTGTGTCAGGGTAAACATTAACTGTGAGGCCCCAATTCAGTACAAATCCCAATTCAGCTATTGCCAAACTTTGACCCACATTTAGCAACCGCTAAACCTCTGTCAAATTGTGTAAATAAGACTGTAGCACGCCGACGTGCTTGGTTCGGGAATAATCGGTATAGACACTTCCGGGTTCTCCGGCTTCTTGCCGGCTT
>JAOVYW010047719.1:0-10835 GCA_025775045.1 Hiodon tergisus
TGCTCTGCTTTTTTTAGTGGTATTTCCCAACCCTGCCCCCCCCCCCCCCACCCGACCCATGCTCATTTCATTCAGCTCACCCAAGCATTCATGCATGGCTTGGAGATTAAGAGGGTAATATCCATTGCCTTTATTGACACTAAATTATACCATATTAAATGCTCCCTCATTAAAACAGGACACTACTGACCACGTGCAATGTTGTTCACTCCCCATCAAATCGGACCCACAGAAGCCGCAGTGTTTCTCAGCCTGGACAATCAGGAGGAGAGAACGCGTCGACCTTGAATGGCACGGGCCGATACGGGACGTTTAGATTGACATTCTGCGAGACCCAGCAGCGAACGCTCTGGGACTTCTCAAGGTTTCTCGGGGACGGCAGAGGAAAATAAAAGTTGAATAACAGCTAAAGCGTAAAGCGAGGCGCTGTGGGCAGCCGAGGACCCCCTCCCCCGGCGCCGTAGGTGTCCTCAGGAGCGCCGAGAGATTGGTCGGCCTTATCTCCATTCATCAGAATTCTCTATTGCCTCCGCATTCTTATTAAGGCGTGGACATGAGCCGTGCAGGAGCTGCGGTAAGATTTGTTGATCAGCCGAAAAGGCCCTTTGGGGATGTGCTCAGCCACACAGCCCATTCTTCACATGACATACATAAACCATGCAGAGATAAGGTTAAACGCCATTTAAGCGCACCGTTATTAATGACAATGGCCAACCATTGCCGCCTGAAGGCAGGTCGACAACATGTCCGGCCTTGTTGGCTGGAGAGAGTCCTGCAGATACAAGCGGGTACAATTCTTTTAATTATTAACACCCTTCTCACCAATAAAGAATGCAGAGCCAGAGCAGACATCCCTGTATTACCATAGAGGGAAAGGGATTTGAAGGGTAATGATTGCGCATGGAGTTCATACCTTGAGGCACGTCCAGCTTACCGGCCTCTTCCTCCCCGGTGTCCCAAAGACAAAGATATTGCACCTCCAGTGATTTATTGAAATTATAACAACACAGCGAGTTTCCTTTTCTGTCAGAAGGCAGCCCTTATGAAATGCAGCTAAATCCATATTTCTTCATTAGTAGTGTATTTAAAAAAGGACGGGGGGGTTGCTCCCTGATATTTTTCATTATCAAAATTCTTATTTGATTTTTGGAAAGAAGAGCAGTCAAATCCACCTATTATTTCTACATCACCCTCTTTATAATTACCATTTTATTAGGTCGTGGTGGTGATTTTAGGGAAGGTAACATGATCCAAAAGAGTATGTGATTAACCAATAATACACAAATGATACGGTCCTTTCAGCATCAAGTTTTCGTTCATTAAATTTATAGATTACAATAACTTTTAAATTGACAAACCGAAAAAAAAACCTGTAATCTTTAAAAAAAAAATTATTAAAGAATTTTTTTTTTTTTGCGGCATTAACGAAATATAGCAAAACAATTAACATTGACATAAAATGAAAACATAGCACATATTGATCTACACTCAGTGGCCAGTTTATTAGAAACACCCACGTAGTGGCAGATCACACTCCCCAGGCCTTCAGAACAGCCGAAAATCATTTGGATCACGGATTCGACAAGGTGTCGGAAAACGTTCCGCGGGAATGTTGGTCCATGCTGATATTTAAAATAATAATAACTAAAATAATAATAAGAATCTGCATTACTCAACCAGATAAACAGAATTATCAGAAAAATATATGTCTGTTAGGGTACCCAAACCTAAACTGGTCATTTTCTATGTGCTGCCAATCATAAACAAGGGGTTAAAAGGAGTCGAGGCTGCTGAATATGGCCCAGATTCAAAGCCCACACAAAGAGGACATTATGGCCTGAATGGTATTTAATTGTTAAATTAAGGTCCCTGTGTGATCCCTTCGAGAATTAAGTTCTAGCGCTGGAACAGTGCAGCCCCAGGAATAAAGCCATATATGGACGTCCAGGGGGAGAGGCCTATTTTTAAAAACTTCTTTGTGACAAGATAATTACCAGGCTCTTTTCTTTATGGAATTATTTTTTTTCCTCCCTCGATGTCTTTATACATGGCACACAAGTAATGATCTCTCCTTCAAAATGTGACTTACACCATTCTGAACAAAAGTGGGCATGGATAAGCTGCTAAAACGTTTTTTTATTTTTTTTAAATGTTATTTTAAGAGTTCAATTCACACAGTAATGACTGCCAAAGCGGCAGTTTCTATATAAGACTTGCCTTTCTTGTGTACAGATGCCTGCAGACAGACATTAGCCTTTTGCCATTTCTGGTGTATTAAATAAATAATAATAATATAAAAAATAAAAATAAAAAAAACCTGAGAATTTTGTTTAAAGAAATATGCATTCAGTTTTTTAAGGCTGTGTCTGTGAACTTGAATAGCTTATCATTGCGACTTTTGAGGTGGTAACTGGGAAACCCTAAACCGAAAGTAATATTAGAGGTATAAGTATGGCCCTCCTTTTTAAATACATATAAACTGCTTTCCAGTCATTTCATAAATAACAAAAAAACAAGATTAAGTTTTGCAATTCCTTTATGTGGAAGTCGGCCTGTATTGTGATGTGTGATTTGACACTATAATGTTTCAATCTTTGTAGAACTAGGAGATTATTGAGGTAAAATCATATTAGTACCCTGATCGTCTTAAGGAATTAATCAGGTTTATCGTGAAGAAAAAAAAGGAACCCGTGAATAATTTTCTTGTGGATGGTAGTGCGCATATGCAGAAAGTTTTTAATATTGTCATTTGCTCCTCTTTAAATCAGTTTCCCTCCCCCCTCCCCGAAACAAATTGGACCTCGTGTTTATTACTTACTCTGAGTCACACAGCAGCCGATGCTGAGGTGAGACGGAAAACGCTCAGGAAGGATGATTGTCTCATCAGCTCCTCGTTGGGGTTTTTCATTACTTTGAGAGATCAGACGGAAATCCGTCGGAAATCCTCTCAGAAACGCTGCAGATCTCGTAGTTTATGCTCCACGTGTTTATGGTGGTTTATTATTTTTCTAAGCAAGCAGTTCTGCCCACCCACCAGCCTCGAATTTTTGTCTAATGACCCCCTTCTTGCTATTCCTGTGATTAAAAGATATAATAGGCGCAACGTCGCATCACTTTTACATCTTTACCCAAAATAAATAATAAAGAAATAGATTCTTAGGGTGTGATCTAGAGTATATAATTATACTTTTTACTTCATTAAAAGGGTTCTCTTCGTCTGTTCCATGCTCACCTGATGGCAGGGCTGTTAGTTGGCCGCTACCTCTTAAACCTTATCCTGGGCTTATATATTCAAATTAAATGTATAAACAGTATGACTTTTTTTTTACTGCTTTTTTTGTTTTTTTGTTGCTGAAACACAAATGCTGTGAAGTTCCTCAAGTCCCTCGTCAGAGACGAACAAAACTACAGCATTCAGTCGTCAGCACTACCACTCACGGGGGGTTCACACCCAAAACAACAAACTAAAATAATAAAAAATAAAATTCGCCCAGAGGGAGGTAAAAGCATCTCATGTTCGCTATTTTGCCTTGCGGGACTTGCACAGTTACTCTTTCGCTCTCGCCGATTCCGCGGTTTTCCCTCGCTGGCTCCTAGCCCTCCTCCTTTTCACCTCTAACCGTGTGGGAATAGGGCATCGTTATGAGTGTCCACCTGCCTTGTGACCGCACGTGATCTCCCCCGCATCCCTCACGTAGCTGATAGCAGATCCTAGATAGGCGGTCCGAGGCACGCCCTCCCAGCAGCGTGAAACAGGTGTAATTCCTAAATATTTGTTATTTATTTCTCAGAATATTCTGAACATGATATTTGGCTTTAAAATTCCAATGCCATACCTTTAAATTGTCAAATGAAATTATTCTGCGCAACTATGGTCGCATCAATACGTGCGTTTATTTTTAATCCCTGAGTTAATACGTTTTCCATTAGCAGATATGGTGACAGCATTTAAAAACTCCTTTCGATCAAGTATTAGAAGTTTCAGGGAGAAAGAGTTTATCATCAACCTAGTGATAATCGTATTACAAATCCTGATTGAGATTAATGGTGCTAGATTGAAAAACATACAGCTCATTAAGACTTAATTTGCGGTTTAAAAATGACGCTGTAATTTTAGGTTGATAAAGAACAGGGATCCTGATGTGTGGGTATTGCTTATGAGGGCATATAAATAATCTTGTTTCATAACTCAGATTTTGTCAAGTGGGAGACATGAATGCAGCTAAATTGAAATGTAGCACCCAAGGATCTTACCAAGAGCAAGGGGTCGTAAACCTTGTTATTATTGATTCTGGTTGGCAGATGTGATGTTTTTGATGTTATTACAGATTCTGTGTATGTGTGAAGTTTGGGATTCATTTATATGATAAGAATAACAATGATAGTAATAAAAATACAGGTGTGTCACAAATTTCTGATATTGTGTTGCTATGATCTGTGGTTTTCTCTGTAGTGCAGTATTTACTACACTGCAAGAGCACATTTCAGACCTAGACAAAACTGTCAAAATCCGAGCACAAGGTTAATACCCTGCCTTGCTAAAACACTTCCTTAATGTTGATCTGTGAAAATGAAACTTTCATCTGGGTGCTTGGGGCACCTTCATGGTAATGGAGTTCTGTTAAACATGCTACAAGCTACCAAGGTCATTTTAATTATTGAATGTAATTGCAAATATGTATGAATAAGAAGTAGATGTGAGAAAGTGCTTTTTGCAATGCCATTTTTTTTCTTCCTCTTTTCTCGCAGTTAGCAATGAATAATTGTCCAGAACTGAAAATCCACTTGTGATTTATGACAGCCGGCCTTAAATAAAACGGAAGGACCAGGGCAAAGATCATGCTTCAAAATTCAAATCAAAAGTAGGGCTGACGGGACTCCTATTCAACTCACGCGGTGCCAAGATTGCGCGCACCAGGGTTCCCAACCGTCCAATGATAACCTCCGGCTGGTCTCGGTGATGGGCTAGAGCCTCCCGAACCTCCGCCAACCATTCTTCAGGGGTTGAACCTCATATATCATCACAGGGTGTAATTGGGTTCTGCAAGTGTGGCCTTGTCATGTGCAGAAGACAAGTCTCGGGTAATAATTTCTCCGAGGGTAATGAGATTGCTCCTATGATCAACTGCGCTAGCTGTGAGTCCAGTCCAATTGGCAGATTAGTCCAAAAAAAAAAAAAAAACCTCTTTCACATTACTTTGAATTCTGTTATTGACTATTTTGGTCTTGGTCCAAATGCAGTTTTGGTTCAATAACTATGCGCTTCAAAATATATATTGGACAGCTACCTTTATCTTACCATCCATAATTCCGTGATTAATCCAAATTTCACGGGAAATGAACTGGTGCAATAGTGTGGAGCAAAACTGAATTTGTTGTGTGGACATCCATGATGTAGGCTGAAAGACCCACACCCATTTCTCAGTTCATTCTATTAACCATCATACTAGAGGTGGTTAAAGGTCAAAAGACAGGTCTATCAGTCTGCAGTGAAACACGTCACTTTTATGTGTAGCTGGAGTGTTTTCACTTGTGGTTTATGCATTGTGTCATATCTCATTCGACAATGATAAATTGATAATCATCGAACTGCAAGATCTTAATATGCCAGTCATTCATGGATTCATTCATTCAAGCCCCCACATGCACAATAATAATTTAAACAATTTTCAGGGGATGATTCATTGCACTACAAAACAATGTTACTTCTTAAAAAAAAAAAAAAACCTGTATTCATTACTTACACCACTGTTACACGCCCAACACCATCGTTTACATCAAATCACTCCCAATTAAATAGCAGTATTCAAAATGTTTAATAATTTCATAATTATTTCTTCTTGGCAGTCAAAGCATGACAAACCAATTATGTCTCATATTATTTACAATTCTGATACACATGCTACCAGTAAATAAATTTCAACAACAGTACCCGGTTATTTCCATAAACTCAATCATTGCTTTTCAGAAGAGATGAAAGTGACAATTTTTTATAATGACCAACAATACAACTGATTTAATTTAACATTAGTGGTTCTCAGACCTTGTCCTTGAGGTCCACTGTCTGGGAGCTTCTCCAGTTCTCTTTAAACAGTCATCAACTGCAATACTGGGAGGTAGAGGTACATTTGTTCAATTAAGACAGTAATTAGTTGATTCGGGGGCTCAGGTGCTGCGCTGGAGGGAAAACATGCAAACACAGCAGACCTCCAGGTACAGCATTGAGAACCCATTGCTTTAGAGTTAGCCAGGATGTGCACCATGTGTGAAATTGAACTCTTTCACAAGTTTGAGTAATAGGAAAATAATGAAAGAACAATCGTAAGAACGGTTAATTTAGGCAAAACAAAACAAAAGAAAAAGATAATTACCCTCTACTGTCTGTATTAGATAACATTTGGTCAAAATGGGGGGGAAAAGAAGGATGTTACCTTTTAAACAATATTTCAAGATTATAAACATGTCGCTTTCCAGCCAAAGAAGAAAGCTTATAATAATTTGTTCACTACAAGCCAATGCCTTTTACGAAATACAAAATCGAGCAAACAACAAAGTAGCATCCTGCTGTAATGTAAGACAACGTTACTCTCACCAAAAATTTTGACTTAAATGCACATTGACAGCTGAATACTTAATTTATCCGTGGAATCTGTTTAATTGGTTCCGTTAGAGTGTCGTGAGATTCAATATGACAGCACTTTTCGTTCCTGGAAAATGAGCTAATTTTCCCTGCCGTGACTGTAGCTATGGGCCTGCTAACTTGCTATGTTTCTTCGTTAGCACTGAATGTGGCTGGTGCTTCTGGGTTGGATATTGCGAATTAAAACAGTATTCTTTATCTGCTGGGATCGTTCATGGACTGGGGCAAATAGCATTAAAAGAAGCAGCTTCCAAATTACTGAACAATGAAGGAAGTTTACGGTACGCTGAGAATGTTAGATTTTGGTTGGGCAAACCAAAAATCCGAAGAACGGAAAGTTTAATGTCTGAATCACTGTATATTACACCACTAACAGTTAAAGGATGGATGCATTATTCCCCAGTACGACACAGTACAGGAAGTAGCATCTGTAGCACCCGACCCATCTCATGATGGCTCACCTCAAACTGTCCACAGATTACATATTTTTCCCTTGATATTGAGTGTCCTCCACCTGCCTGCCACTACACACGAGAAGGGTTTTTTTTCATATTCCTCGGATCCTTGAAGTCAAAGATTTATCGGGTAATTTGTTTCCCAATGATGTTTTCCAACACTGCAAAGTGTTGAGATGAGCTCAGCCGTCAATAAATTGACTATTGGCAAACATAGAACAGAGGACATTTTTCTAAGTGTCAGCAGGGAGCTAAATTACCACTGCTGGAATAAAAAATTAGGCCTTAGTTAAGGCTGACCTTGTGTATTTGGAGATTTCTGCGTGTGTGTGTGTGTGTGTGTGTGTGTGTGAGTATGTGTGTGTGTATGTGTGTGAGTGTGAGAGTATGTGTGTGTGTGTGAGAGAGAGAGAGAGAGTGTGTGTGTGTGTGTGTGTGAGTATGTGTGTGTGTGTGTGAGAGTGTGTGTGAGTATGTGTGTGTGTGTGTGAGTGTGTGTGTGAGAGTGTGTGTGTATGTGTGTGTGTGTGTGTGAGTGTGTGAGAGAGAGAGAGAGTGTGTGTGTGTGTGTGTGTGTGTGAGAGTATGTGTGTGTGTGTGGACCTGGCCATAAATTAACTTGGCCATGAAGCCAGGCTTAGGGGTGGTGGATCTTTTTTGTCAGTACACGCACGCTATTGCAAACTCTAACCTTGGTACTTGTATTTTATTGTAAATGTGTTGACACGTAATTAAGGATATATTATTCTACTTTGGCCTTTTAACAGACACTTTTTAAAGGGTCTTCTTCATGCAGCTTTTGGTGATTTTTTCTTTCTTTCTATTTGTCTGTGAGGTTAAAATATATATCTGACAGGTTCCCCTACCTCCCACACACATAGAATCCCTCACTCCCTTCTCAGTCTCTTCCTCTAACCCTGTTTAGACAGCCCATCAGTGCAGGTCGCTAGGGAAAAGCGAAAGCAACATAAAACTCTAACATTGTTTACGTCCTAAAGTCAGCCATGTGCGCAGAATTTCTATACTTCTCTCAAGTTGGCAAGCAATATTGTCCTGATTGGCAAATTATCAGTTTTTAGTCCGGTAGGACAAGAAAGCAACATGCTCGGGGGTATCACACTGAATAAAAAACTGGCACCGGATAGAATTTTAAACAGTTCGGAAACAGCATTTAACACTTTAACAACCCGTAACACTTACAGTGTAACTCATCTACAGGCTCCAACTCCAGTCTTCCATTAAGGCCTGCTTATAGTACGCAGGACGTAGCGCTTACTTTACGTAAGTGTTGATTTATATCTGGGAAGTCACTTTAAACTCAGTTTAACTCAGGACTGCATTCAGCTCTCCCGGAAGCTGAGGACGCCGTGCTGGTCAATGTGTTTCAGAGAGGCTTCATTGGTTCATATTGGGTGAATCGGAGGCCAGCACCTTGGATACCTGCAGTGACATTCCAGAACTGGACTGTTATTACCCGTCAAGATCTGGAGATGGAGAAAGATAACCCACATCACCTCTTATTTTATCGTTCAACTTTCATGACTTTATGGCCATTTCAAACTTGTAAGATAAAATAAGAGGCCTATGATGTGGGTTATCTACTAAAGTTGGCTTTAATTCTGTTTGAAAGAAATGTATGCAAATAAGCCCCTATACACCTCAAGGCAGCCCATTGAACACCTATATTGAAAAACTGCTCACAAAACATTAATAAGTTTGGGTAAGAAAAAATATTATGTTAACCGTATGTCCTACCCACTCACAGAGAGCTGTGGAGTACCCTCTCATTATTTGTGTTACATTTGTGTTTCAGTTTGTGATCTTTGTATTCCAATATGTTTAGAGTTTTTGATAATTTTCCCTGCTATGTCCCATGATTCAGTCTGTCACTTTTCCATTATTTTTTTAACCTGAAGTTTTAAATGCAGAGTGCTCCATTATAATCAACCTGTCTACCGAACTCAAGTGTCGTGAATGTAAACAAACTAGAATAACAAGAAAGAACATGTGAAAGTTGTAACCACTTTAAAAGGGTTAACATTTGGTTTTAATTAAAGCAACAGGATACCTCGAGTACAACTTGGTCTTGGCAAACAGATGAGCAAGAGTGTCATGCACCCTTTCAAACGAACCTAAGAACTGGCGGCTAAGGTAAGCTGAACTATTGTTGTGTGTGTGTGAATATATATATATATATATATATATATATATAAATGGTTTTTATGAGTAGTAGTATATTTCTATACTACTATCACTAATAATTATCTAGTTTTGTTAATATCTGCCTCATATATATAATAATATATATGCAATATCTTACATTACGTATACAAGGAACTGAACATCAAGCCAAACTAACCAGAAAACAACGGCATACACATACACACATCACTCGAAAGCGGTTTGATTTGGTCCGGCCCCAGGTTTCCATCTGATTGTATGTCTTAGTTTTCCACATTACTTTCACATGATTTCCTTGTTTGTCCCTGGTGTCTTTTGTCTTCTCTTTCCTTTAACGTTTCTCGAGTTTTCTGCGATCAGATACCGTTTTTGCTTAAAATTTCAGTTTCGGAGAAATACGGCGGAACAAAGTATATTTGCTCGGTCACAGCTTAAACTTGCCTTTCTTCACATTTCACAACCCACTGGCATGGAGTCATGCTGAAAGGCATCAGTATAATATTACCTAGCAACTGCAAAACACTTTTGAGTAACACAAGATCATAGATTAACTGTGTCTGTGTCAAAGCACTCAGTGATGGAAAATTCGACAAGACAGTCAATATCAGGCAAAAGTCCCACAGTGGCATGTGGCAACACTTCGATCAGAATTACAAAGAGAACACCCTGATTGCAGTGTTTTTTTTTGTTTTTTTGGGTGTTAATATTCGCAATTACGTTCTCACCAATTTCTCATCTGCTGAATAATAAACTTGACTTCATGTACATGTGCAAATTGTTTTCACAAACCAGTCACTGTGGGAGCCCGTGGTAGGATAGATGAAGGACAAAACAATATTAACTAACAGCCTGTGGAAGATATTTAGTAATTTGTCCCATCCTTCCATTCTGACAAAAAAGAAACTAATTTAATTGAAAAATAAATAGATCACCAGAGACCCTTGTGCAAATTTGATAGGCTGGAAAGTCCAGCAACTGACAACATGGATATTTAATCACGCTGAGTTCTGGATCTGTAACAAGATTAATCAACCTAATTATACTCATGTAAAAAGCATAAGGGAGCAAACCCCTTCCTCACTTATGAATATCAAATACAGAATAATTATTTGCACCGAAGAACATTATTAAGCACAAGGGGACAAGTTCACAGAGCTTCTGAAAGTTCATTGAGCTCCTGCACTTTAATTCCAGGAAGTGATCTTTTTTTTTCGGGACACAGATAGCTTTGAGATTAAAACTGTTTTGCTACGCACGCACACACACACACACACAGGGACCTACAAAAACACACACACACACACACCCACTGACTCCCTCCCGACCTGTCCTCAGTGATCTCCTCCTCTCTACCCCCATCACTGCTTTCACCCACTGACTCCCTCCTGACCTGTCCTCAGTAATCTCCTCCTCTCTACCCCATCACTGCTTTCACCCACTGACTCCCTCCTGTCCTGTCCTCAGTAATCTCCTCCTCTCTACCCCCATCACTGCTTTCACCCACTGACTCCCTCCTGTCCTGTCCTCAGTAATCTCCTCCTCTCTACCCCATCACTGCT
>JAOVYW010047730.1:10850-24864 GCA_025775045.1 Hiodon tergisus
CCAGACGCGGCACAGGTAAAGTGCACAGAGAATTCATAGAAATTAATGGAATAGTAGACATTATTATTGTTGTTGTTTAGGTGCCGTACATAATTAGAATTATGGTACATGCTTACAATGCAGGTACAAATCGGTTTGAAAACTTACCAGCTTAGGAACAGGAACTGTATCATCAGGAACTCCAGTCTAAACTGGCTGGTGTATCTGTTCTTCCACTGCTGTGTGTGTGTCCCCTTAGCCGGCCAAACCCCGCAGCCGCGGCTGGGATGACAAGCGCTCGGCCCTGGGGCTCAGCATCTGGAGCAAGGACTACTCTCCAGAGGGCACCTTGTCTGACCACTTCCCTGTAGTCTCTGCTGCCCAAGAGAAGTCTTCCACCAGGGGGCAGCAGAGGACGATCAGCACGCAGGCACTTAGGCTGCCCTCCAAGGACATGCAGATAAAGAGACCCAGGGAAGGTAGGACCATTGACGGTCAGGCTGTTTACAGCACACATGACAATTCTTATAGCAGGTTTGGGCGGTGTCCTTGTGCCCTTTTTTATTTGAAATGTAAATAATTTGCGGAAAAGAACCTTCTTAACGGAAAGTTTGCAATGCTCTGCAAATCATTCGTTAAAGAGTCTGAAGGAAAGTATCAGCCTGTCAATGCCCTGTGTATTTCTGAGCTACATTTGTTTGGATCGTTTCACCCGACAGAGTCAAGCGTCACGGAGGGGGACGTGCTGCAGCAGTACTCCTCCCCGAGTCCTAAAAAGCAGCGACGAGGGGAGGATCGAGCCCCAGTCAGGAACGGGCCCCAGCCGGGCCCCCTGGGGACCAGTCCCACGGCCCCCTCTGCCCAGCCCAGAGCACGCAACCGGTTTGCCACGCTGCTGCAGAGAAGGAACAAGGAAGAAGGCCTCGCCGACGGGAAGGGCACTCGAAGCAGGTACCACTTTCAGTTTACACACTTCTTGTTCAACACTCGTGTCTCCCCAAGAAGGTCATTCTCGTAGCTCTTTATTTTCGAGGTCAAGCGTCTAGCTTCCAGTTGATTTGTTTAAGTTAGCGGTTAGCTAGCTCTTTATTTTCGAAGTCGAGCATCTAGCTTCCAGTTGATTTGTTTAGGTTAGCGGTTAGCGGATGTTGGATGGTTTCTCCTGTAAGGTTCTTCTGCAACGGCGACTCCAGCGAGGTCACAAGTCCCAAGCTGGAGCTCTTGGAAAGGTCAGAGACGCCTCAGGGCGAACTCCATCAGTCCAGCGAGCGGCTCAGTGTGGACGCGGATGCCGAGGTAGAGACGGCGGAGGCCAAAGCCAGGGTCCACGGTGAGGATGGACCCTGCCCCGTAGCTCCGATCCTCCAGAGAACAGGGGCCTTCGACTGGTCGGCTAGCAGCCCAACTGAGCGGGCCTCGGGCCTATCGATGCTGCAGCGATTTCAGCGCAGAAAGGAGGGCTTGGTCCAGGCTGTCCCATGTAAGGGATCCCTCTCCCCCACTCCGTCACCGTCGCAGGAGCTGGAGGAGGACGAGGGGACGCCCGCGGACTCGCCCCCATCCCAGGACAGTGCCTACTTCTCCCAGCTCAGCAACGCCCCCTCTGGGAGGGAGCACAGCCCGCCCCAGACGTGCGACGTAGGTGTCTCCGCTCTTCCGTGCCATTGTCCCAGCCGCAGCCAGGGCGTGGTCGCTTAATGTTGCTTCTTGTTTGACGCGCTCCTAGGATCTCGACACAAGTCAGGGGTCCAACTCTAGCGAAAGCATCAGCTGTTCTCCTGTCATGGCTGAGAATAGACTGACAGCTGTCAGAGCGAAGGTGAGCTGTGCTTGGTTAAATAATGGGCCTGTTTAGACTAATTTATTTTAATAAATAATTAGTTTTATTATTGCATGTGCTTAAGAATTCTTTCTTTTTAATACGAATCTTTAAAAAAAAAAATGTAACTAAGTAAATGCAGACATTGGATTTTTAAACGGCGGCCTGATCCACCCCAACCCAATGTCTAGGCATCGGGGCTGCCTCGGATCAGATCCACTGAGCTGGCCAAGGTGGACAAGATCCGGCCTTCTGCGCCTGCCCGGGCAAGCGGGCTTCGGAGAAAACCTGACGGGCAGCGGAAGAAAAGTGGTCTTAATAACGAGAACCGACCGGGTCTCCAGGCTACTATCAGCGGCTTGTGGAAGAACTTTGGTTTCAGGAAGTAAGTTTTCATCCCCTCCGGACCCTTGGATGCACTCGGGCGCACCTCGAGTGCGTTTTGCCGCACTTCGGGAACGATATCGTTATCCAAAGGCGTGTCATTGAATTTTGCGTGCATCAGTTTGTTTCTTTAATGTGGGTAAAGATTCTCAGTCGTCTTCTGAGAGCTGTTCTTGTTTTTTGTTTTTTTAAGGGTGTCATTCCCTCTCATTACCACTAGAGGGGGTATGTCTCATTCAGCTCTTTTCTTATGCCTGCCTTTGTTGATAGCTCGAAGCAATTAATCATTTGTAAACAGTGATTCATCTTTAGGTGTAACTTGGCAAATTGTAAGTAGGTGTTCCTCGGGAGTGCACACCAGGGTATTTTTAAATTCGCTATTCATATTAAGTGACCCTCTGGAACCTGTATTGTGTAGTCGAAAGGCTTGAAGAAGTAAAAAAATGGCAGTCGAATTATTTATGTGTGCGTGTCTGCAAACGGACATTTCTTTTTGTGTTTTGCAGAGACAATCCCAAAGTAGGCTCGCACAATCCCATGTCCCCGGTGAAGGAGAACGTGCCCGCCCTTACTCCCGAAACCGAAAAGGATGTCTATTTCATTCCTGAAAATGCAGCCCTTCCAAAGACCATCTGCTTCTGATGCATTTTATTAAATGTAATTTTTTTTTTTACGTTACACAGGTTGTACCCTGTGTTAGTCCAGGTGTAATAAACATACTGTGTATGTCTCTGCTGAGAAGGTTATACAGACTTTGTGATAAAACTACATTTTGTTTTGAATAAATACAGATGTTTCTTACGCTTCGGCCTCTCGTCCTCATCCTTGCCATTTGAATACATGGGATGTCCCCAATTTATTTTATTTGTTAATGATTAAGTACTAAATAGATGCTCACCACTCAGTCCAGGAATTGTGATCTTGGGGCTTTTCTAGAGAAAGTTCACAAAAAGAGCTAGCAAATTTGCACACGGCCGTTTTAACGCAAAGCACAGCGGATGCTTCCAAATCGCCGGTGAAGATAAGGTTGACCTTCTCAAGCGTTGGTATGGGGATCAGGGTGGACTTGTAAGTACAAGAAGAACCTTGTCCTTATTGACCATGTGTGTAAAATATAGAACCCCAACAACGGTGCCTGGGTATAAAAAAACCGATAGAGCAGTCGGTTCGACTTGCTGTTATACCTGTTTGTCTGACGACACGGCGACGTGGAGAGGTAATGGAGTGGATCTACCAGTTCTGCCGATCAGAATCCAAAAGGGATGTGTTGTTTTCTTATTACTGTCTGCGTTACAAGGACATTTTAAGATGCATGTCTGTGGAATTGGATCAATCCATTCTATTGTTCAACAGTCAGACTTAATCTACACACAAATCCTGAGTCCCAGTTCATCTTACGTTTTTTTTTTTTTTTTTTAAGTTGCTAAGCAACTTACAGTTTTCAATTTTTTCATTCATTCACTTATACAGCTGGATATTTTACTGAAGTAATTTGGGTTAAGCACCTTGGTCAAGGGTACAAAAGCTGGGGTGGGACTTGAACCAACAACCCGTTAATTACAAGCCTGTCAATCCTGTCACCTTAACCACTACACCACCAGCTGCGCAGCAGAGCTCTCCCATGCTATGTCCAAAGGGACCACACTGATACACACAATAATTGAGAGACCAGTTTATGTGTGTGTGTGTGTATATATATATAAATAAACACTCATATACATATGCATATATTTGTTTAACAAAATCTTCCTTACAAAAAGCAAATCTGGTCAAGTATGCTAGTTTTCCAACAGTTTGAGGCGGGTTGAAGTAACGCCTACAGCAGAATCTAGACGGGTGGCATTCTGAAGCTAAGAGATCACACCCAGACCGGCAGAAACCCACCCTCACGAGGCCTTCATTCAGACGCAGGGAGGCTTGAAATAACGGCTTGGAGCTCATTGCGCAAGAAATTCTCCAAATTTATAAACGTGTGATCTGTTTAACACTTGGGAGCCCTAGGGTATCAGTGCCAGGCAACCCAGTGGCAACATTATCGTCGGTGCATAACAGTTGGTAGGGCATTTGGTTGCATCGTTAAAAGTTTTTTCTTTCACATTTCACATCTACATGTAGACCAATCAATAAAGTATACAATATCAATTAAAGCTGGCGTCTGACGTCTGATATCTCATCTACCACATCTCCGGTTTCCCGGAAAGAAATATCGTTATGTGTAGTGGAAAAACAAAAGAGGAACGCTTTGATCTGCTATGCACGTTGCATTTTGCACACGTTCACCTTCCTGACTAACAGTTTCAGTTAATGATTTCATAACCTCTATATGACAATGCATAACCCCATCACGACACAACCCTCAGATAGAACAAATGCACGTTCAGACGGTCTGAAGGACTACATAATAATTCATGACCAAAAATGTATTCTTTATGCATTTGAAGTCAAGTTGCTCTCCCAACTTACAATTTTTAATCACTTTGCTCTCTTTACACTGAGCACAATACAGTGATTAAAATCACTATTTGAGCTGTCGAGATATCCCAAATACAGTCTACTGAAAGCATACACTTTAGTAGTGTCCAGTTTCTAACGTACACCTCTTCGTTTGTGACAGTGGATCACTGCTGCAGACAGTGGATCACATGGTCATGCTGGATATTTAAACCAGGCAGATAGGCTTTGAGGCATTAAGTTTCTGTTTGATTGAAAACAATGAAATGAGCGACGGTTCCAAGAACATGGGTTCGAGTATCAGTTCGGGAATAAGCAGCTCCTCTGGGTGCGTGAATGCTTGACGATAGAGGCGTGTAAAACAGGCCGTTCGCAGCATGTATGTACTGCCATCCAAAACGCAGTTACTGCGCGATGCCACTGCGTCAACATGAACCAACACCCTGCGGAACGTTTCCGACACTTTGTGTCGAATCCATGCCCCGAAGAATTCAGGCTGCTCTAGAGACAAATGGGGTGTCTGTCCCCGTACTTGATTGGTGCACTTAATAAACTTGCCATCTGTGTGTGCGTGCCGACAAGTGATTTTAAGGTAGTGTTCTTTTTGGATGCAAGGTTTTGCCAAATGAGCATTGGCCCTTTAATGAATCACTTGATTCAAATAGTTTATCCAGTGACTTTGCTTAAACACCCTCTACAGGAATGACAAAATCCATTGTGATGGAACAGTTCAAAGAAGCTATCTCTAAGAAGATGTTCACGCTCAAAAGTACCTCCGAAATGTTGAAATAAACAAATACCTCAATGTTAGCACCTGAAAAGATCTTCCCTAATTTACTTTGGATTCGATTTTTTCCTTTGGCAATGAAGAGAACGTTAACGTTCATTCACGAAACTGGCCAGCGCTAGGGGAGCTTTAACGAATGGGTGGATTTCTAAACAAATAAATAAATAATTTAAAACCGGCCCAGCAGGAAAATCCCACAGGTTAATGTCCTAGCCTCTTTGTTCCACGGGCTCAAATTACCAAAACACTGCTGGAGAAGAAGGTTCACGAATGAAGTCCTCTTTCTTCAAATAGATACGGAGATCTGTGTTTATCTCGGATTAATTTAGCAACAGGGGGATGTTGCAGAGAGGTCCTGTTTAAACATGGTCCTCATCAATAAAACTGCTTGCTATCAGTGTGGAACGCTTGTGTTGTCAAAAACTTAACCAATTAACTTTATTAGCAAATTGATTGCAACTTGACATTAAAATTTGCACCAAGTTTGTTGTCAAAAATCATTGGCCCTTTAGGCTGGCCCCCTGGTTCAGGTGTCTTTAAAGCTTTCCTAAACACACACCTGTACACCTGTACACCTGTACCCCCCCCCCAGCTGTAATATATTACAGTTATATTACATAATATATTACAGTTTTTTTCTCCACCAATTATCCGTTGACCTAGATTCATGAAGTAAAATAAAGGAAACCACAGGAATATTGCAAAAACAATCCATTAACTCACTAATGGTATGTTAAGTTTTTTAGGATTTTATTTGAGAAAACAGAGACATACGAATGAAGAACATTTAATGGGCACATTATCTATTGGGTATTATATTATACTAGTTTGTTTTTGCTAGCATGAATATTGCTAGCTTCCATTGGAAACTCAAAAACATTTTTTTATTATTTGAACTTTTTATTTTTTTACGTATTTAATTTAATAGTACCCTTATTTACTCACTTTATATTTACCAATGGCTCATGTGCTGAACTTAAAACATACATTGACAGCAGAATGTGTGAAACACTCCCAGATCCGGATGGATGTAACTGACCTTGGTTGTTGATATTTGGAATTCCTTAGCCCAGAATTGACGGAGAAATCTAGCCACCAGCTCTGCAAAGCCTAAACATCCTCTTCCTCACTCTGACCCAGTACCTGGAGTCAGGCCCGCCGTCGGGGGGGGTCAAAGGGTACAGATGACCCCGGCCCAAGGCCCAGGGGGGGCCCTTGCAAAGGTTTATGGTTGACCCTTAAATGGGATGAGGGGCCCAGTTTGGAAAATGTTGTCCCCCGTCCACAATTCCTAACAGCGGGCCTGCCTGGCGTGACAAACCCATTCTTCCATGTTTCAAGCAGTGGTCGCATATTTGGATAAGACGAAAAAAGTCATTTCTGGAATGTTTTTTGCAGATTAGGAGAATTATTTTAAGCTCCATTGTTGTACTCAAAAAATTTATGTGACTAATATTTTGTACATTTATGTGGCTAAACATTTGTAACTTTAATGTTGCTACTTGTATTAAAATGTATCCATTCAAATGCATTCTATACATTTTTCTCTCCCAGATCCGATTAGCTTCATACAATCGACCACCACAATGTGCCATGCAATTTGAAAGACATTGAATGAAACATTGCATTGTTCTTCCTCACCACTGGGAACGGGGGGTTAACGGGTAACAGTATTTTTTAGGAACAGATTTCATTAAAGCGGCGCGTCAGGACTTGATGAAGAGACGGCGTGACTCAAGTAACACATATATCAAACGCAAATGCTTCTTTATACTTTCTCCTTTGGAATCCTGCCCCCGGGCAAATTTGGTTTCAATCTGTGGTCGACGTGTAAGAACACATCCACCTACCTCAGGGAACCATTCCTTTTCGACTTGCTTTAATAAGTACATCTGGTTCATTTCTCAGGGTACGTAGTTGTCTGTTTCAGAAAATAAAAATGTACATTGCATTTTATGCTTATGTCATAACTACTTTTTACATAACTACATAACCAACCGCTCTGAATACCGGGTGATTCAGGTACCAGGTAGCCTGCTTTCGGGGACAACAAACGGTGGCCTTGGCCTTGAACCTTGAAGTCGGTAACATGTCAAATACCTAAAGAACTGCTCCTCCCAACGAGGAACATGCTTCGCTCACCAAAAAAAATGGTTACTTATGTTTCTTCAACGTTCAGGTGATTTGCGCCTAGATAAAGAAACAAGGGCGCTTGCTCCGAGATTTTCCAACGTGGGCTCAAAGTGAATTTCTTGTCTGCGTGCTACGGTCCCTAATCACGGGATCTCTCATCAACTTGTGTTGATTGACAAATTAAATTATTATGCAAATTCACCAGACACCATTTTCATCCTGACAGCAGTCAGTCATGGGCAGGAAATATAATTCGTGATCCTCATGGAAAAAAAAAAAAAAAAAAAAAACCTACATTCTCAGATTTAGAGCATTGCTTAAATTCCAGATACCTGGTCATTGACGCAATACACCACCAGGAGGAATGGAAGGTAACTTTACAGTAAATAATGCCTTTCATTTAAATGCCATGCACAAAACCCATTGTAATTCACATAATTTGATTTAGCGTGCACAATGTGTTTTCAGAGTCTGCTCCCCGGTGGGTTTGAAAATAAGCGTCCAAAGGAAGGATTTCTATTGACACACAGCCTTCTGCTATGAAATTTCAGCTATGAATCATCGCATTGTTGTGTGAGTTTCAAGGCGAGGCACTTCATCTCTAATAGGGTCTTTTTCCCCCTACCATGGTATTACGTTGATATTAATGTGTGGCATGCATGTAAATTGCATTGGTTTGCACTTGGTGTCACACTTTTGCATGTTCAAATTAGGTCCTATCTCATGAGAAAAATCCTAATGCTGGTAGGAGTTATTATTCATATAAATTATAAACATTATGAATATGAATATTTATTTTTACAACAACTTGTTAAGAGTTAATATTGTTGAACGGAGGTCTTAGATTTTCTTTGATAGTGTTTTCAGAAAGCTTAGCTTCAAACCTATGCTATCTTGCACACCCAGTTCTAATCCAGATAGTCGATACGGTCACGCCTGAATTTGGTTTCAAGTTTGTCTGTTTTTTCTAAGGCCGATTTTTTTGCATGAACAGTAGTTTCCCAACACAATTATTCCATCAAACTAAATATGTGGTATCGGTGATACTCCCTGTGCTCAGGATTTTCTCTTAACCAATACTACAAACCACTTTGGATGTAGCCTTGTGTTTCACGCTGTGATCCCACATGTCATTTGAAACAACTTGTCACCATATGTAACCGTTTGGTCAGCTGGGAACACGACGTCACGCTACATGGCAATCTGTTTGAGTTTGAATGCACTTCAAACGCGTCGAACCCACAGCGCACATCCAGTACGCTCTTTACCAGGTCAGTCCCACGCACTCTTGTCTTTTATCAACACTCAGGATGATTCTTTTCACCTTCTTTTCCTTCTGGCCGGTTTCCCCGCCTGCTGCTCTCGTCCGCCACATCAGCGGTTACAAACGCTGTCAGAAGGAATGAGAAAGCAGGTGAATCACACACAGACCAGATTCCCCAGATTCCCCAGAGCCATGTCACGCTGGTGATTCATGTGACATGGCAACTGCCTGACCCTGTTGTTGATTTAGTGTTTTGCAATAACTGCATGAGTGTTTTTAGTTTTTGGGGGGGCACCTGGTTGGGCCTGTTGTCACTAAGTGTCCTTTTACTTACGCTCTCTGTTTTCGGGCCGGTCTCAATTGTCATTCACCCGAGGAGTGCATCTGCCCCCCCTCTACGTGTATGGGAGTGGAGAGGGTGGGGGGGGGTGTTGATATGGAGCAGAACCTGTTTGACGGCTCAGTTCATTTAACTGACAGTGGCGTCCAGGTAATCAGAGCAGTTTGAGTGCAGACGAGGCAACATCACCTGCTGAATTCGAGCTCTCACTGCATCCCTAGGTAAGAGCTCTTCATGATCCTTCCCCTGTGTGGGAACACATTAGGTTATCAACTGGTGCCAAATCAGGAATCATCACTGTCAGGATTGTGGGTGTATCTGTGCTGGGGATATTCTGATCGCGTTCACGCTTATGGAAAAAGTGGACAAAATATATTTCTTATTGTGAAAAGATATCACTGTTTTCAGTTATCAAGGATGATTTGTAAATATGGAACTCATGTCAAGTCATGTAAACAAAGATGACATACTCTTCATTGATACCACAAAATACGAGTGATATAAATACATGTGTATCTGAGATGTGTTATATACACAGTCACAGGTTGCTGAGGAGCTTAGCAGGTTGCTAAGAAGCGAAAGGATGTTTTAGGCATAGTGGTTGATGTGATGCATTTTTAAATTGACCCGCTTTGATGTGTTCTTTGCGGATTTCATTTCCTGCATAAACTTTGTGTTACACCCAGGCTTGCTCTACGTTCATTAATAACGACTGTGTGCATCGTACCAGTTACGACCATTTCATAAGAGCTTTGGAGATTAATTCTGATCCAGCGTAATACGAAGCCACTGAAACAACATTATATATAGGAAAAAGTGTGCTTTGGTGTACATACAAAAGTGGGGTCATATTCTGACTACTGTGGGGAGAAAGAGGCTTAATTGGAAAGCAAAATTAATTGTTAATTATTAATTTAATTATAAGCAACCTTTTTTCAACATAACATTTTATTTGTATGTTTTTTTGATTAACATTGATTAACATATGGCTTGTACGTGAGGTGATGAAATTTGGAATGGCAGAAATGACAGAAATGGCTACAGGAAAAAACAGGTTTTGAAGTTCGAGTTCTAGATGGTTTCTAATGGAAGCTATGTTCATCCGTTTGTCGAAAGTCAGAGGTAATACAGTTTGGCTTTATTGATAAATAAAAAATACATAACTCAAGCAGCCCACACCCTGTTATGTAAGACGCTAAATTGCCTTTGCTTACGACATTGCATTGGCCAAAGTAATGTGGCTAGAATAGAAGTTGCTGAAATGATCTGATGGAGACGAGACCGACCCATCTGGCCAATCGGCAAGGCCTGCTTGGGCGAGGAATGACAGTGGTGGGTGTGGTCATGAGATGTATGCAGAGCGCCTGGGCGTAACCTCCGGCCAACCTTTGCGTCAACAATCTGCTGGGCACTTGACAAACCTGCTCCCGACTGTCCCCATGATCCAGCAACCTGGGGCTGTGGCTCCAATCCCATGAATAATAAATAAGCCTTTGTGGGTCCAATTCCAAGATAACTAAGTCAGCTGCTCAGAGGCATTAGCAGAGGGCGCCTTTAGTTGTCCAGTTTTCAAATTGTCGGTAAAAGTAAAAGCTTCTGCAGAGCTGGAACCTGCATGCCACACTGGATCGCAAGTGTCACTGTCGCATCCATTTGAACCATTGTAACCGTACGAACCCACAGGCTGCAATCCCATAGACGTGAACCGTGGTTGAATGTTCCACCTACTCTGTGGGAACAGTGAGATATGTGAAGTCGCCAGGTAGATCAGCAGACTGGCGCAGCCTTCATTGGCATTACTGCGGGACAGAGAGGCTTTTGTGTAAATTCCCCTTCAGAGAACAAGCCTCCCTTTCAACCAGCCTCCTCCTTCGCCTTCTTGTGACAGAAACGTGCGATGCACGGACTCCACACAAAGGTCACGAACTGGCAATTTTATGCAGGATGGGAGAGGTTTTGGGCACACACATAAAACACACACACACACAAAAAAAACGCAGTGCCCTTGTTAGCCAGTTCGCTGGCTTTGCACCCGGGGGTTCCTTTAAACGCCAGGGTATGTGCCCTTTTACGGGATGTGATATTAAAGGAGAAAACCCCCTCTCATTTGATCCCACAATCCTGGTAGCAGCTCTTGGTGAACGAGGCTTGTCGCAGATGGCTTTGCCCAGCTTTGCTCGCTGGATTTCGTTGCCCTCTGATCACTGAGGAGCGATGAGATATTACAGGTCACAGTAGAGAGTAAGGATGTAACCGCACCATCCCAAGTGACGGACATTGCCCTCTGATCACTGAGGAGCGCTGAGATATTACAGGTCACAGTAGAGAGTAAGGATGTAACCGCACCATCCCAAGTAACGGACATTGCCCTCTGATTACTGAGGAGCGCTAGGATAATACAGGTCACAGTTGCTGATCAAACTATCCCATTATGTCCCAAAAACATTCCTGAAAACCCCTTTACCTGGCTTTTCCATTGGGAGGGTTTTCAAATGTTTCCTCCTCTGTTCTGTTTTTACAGTTTTGGTGCTTTAAGTAAAAATATTCATGAAAATAATAAAGATTTTAAACCCTCTTCTACAGGTTTCAATGACAGCAATTTTTCAGGATAAGCAGCTGTGAACACATTTTTGGGACAATGGTCAGTATTACCTTAAAATAATTTTTCAGTATTTATAATTTAAGTAAAATATGCTTGTTCTCTGTAACACGTCACTCATGCAGCAGGTCAAACAGTTGACCATTCTGCATTTAGGGCCATTTGTTTTCTTTGTGGCCTGTCGTAAAAGGTTATGGTTATATATTTATATGGCTTTCAATGGAACATTCTCTCCAAATTTGTTTCCTAGAATGAACATTTCAGCAGAAGCAGAAGCTTTTCGGAAAGCCTCATCCTCGAGGATTCAGAGAAAGGAGGAGTTATCGTCTCCAAAATCACAGATGATTCCACAACTGATACTAGGGGACTGAGAGAAGGTCTGAATTTGTATCTTACACGACAGGTTTTAAGGACTTTCCATTTATATCACATTCTATAGGTTTAGAAGGGATGTCCGAGCTTAAACTGTTAATAATAAGAGTGAAGAGGACTGGGTAAAAACGGAAGCACTTTGGTTTGGTTTGTGGAAATCCGTGCTGTGATGCTGTAATGCATGTTATGTTCTGTCAAAGGTCATTTGTTTTTGAGAATGATACGCAGGGAAAGTGTTGGCAATGCTAACTATGTATGCCAAGTTTTACATTACAGACAGTAACAAAGGATTACCCGCCTTAATCCTGATCACTTGGATGAAAACTTTGATGAAAATCATACGCTTCATATATTCGTAGGCTGGAGCAGAAACGCAATAGCGTCTTAAATTACCAATTGAATTACTTGAAATTTATTATGAAAAAAACTGTGTGCCAGGAAACCATTCCCCATACCATTACACCACAGCCTTCACCATTGACACCAGGCACCTTAGACCTAATTCTGTCATCAGAATGATGCAACAGGAACCGGACTCAATTGTCCAATCACGCGCCCACTGGAAACACTAGAGTAGAAAATGGCTCACTGTCCAAAAGAGCGTCACTGTCATTTTCCTGAATGACCACCGAGCACATGAACAGCTTTGTTAAATGTTGGTTAAATGTTATTTCTGTTTAAAAACTAAAACAAACTTCTTCCTACCTTCCTTTATAGGAGATGAAATTGTTGGCGCCACAGTACTCTTTGACAAGCTTAAGAAAGATGAGGTGATGGTGTTACTGAAGCTCCTGGAGCCCTATAATGCTGACATGAAAGTCCGGAAGAAACACCACATGAGTCTCACTTCGCTCGAAAGCTCACCGAAACATCCTGAAGACGTAAGTGCATTTTAAAAAGACGGTTAGGAAAATTTTTATCTTAGAGATCTATTTCTGAGTCCTTTGTTTTTGTTTTCAGATTCTGAAGGCATCGTACAACAAAGTCTTCAACAACAAGGTTAAGAAATTCTTAAAGCCAGACATCCCCGTGACTGCTGAAATGCCAGATATTGAATTTAGTGGCCTTGATCGAAATCTAAAGGCCCCGAATGCTAGACTGAGCCTGCAGGAACCAAACTTTAAGAACGGCAGTGACAGCCCAGCTCTAAACGTAAAGTTGCCTGATGTTAATTCAAACATGCCTGGAGCAGATGTAAATACCTCCCTCCAGTCACCTTATGTAAAATCAGCCCTTAGCAGGGATGTTCCAGAGATCAATCTGAAGGGTTCAAAGCCTGATTTCAGCCTGCCCAATGTGACTCAAAACCCACTAACCTTTGACTCAAACACAGAGCTGAAGGGTTCAAAGTTCACAACGCCAGCCGTGGGGATGTCTGGGTCAAAACTGAAAGGACCCAACTTAGACGGGAGTCTCAAATTCCCTGAGCCTAGTACATCACTGAATGGGCCAGATGCTAACTTATATGCACAGATCCCAAGTGGAAGGATTGATCTGTCTGGGCCACAATATGGCATTAACGACCCAAAGATAGACATCAGTACTCCATCAGCTAATCTTAACTTAGACAAACCTGACATGGATGCTAATGGCCTAGGATATAAAGCACCAAAATTTAAAATGCCTAATTTCAATTTACCTGAAATCAAGCCTAAAAGCACACAACCCAAGGTCAAGCTTCCACAAGTAAAAGGAGACATGAATCTCTCTGCTCCAGATATTAAAGCGCCTAATCTTAACACTTCTGACCTTGACATTAAAGCTCCTTCTGGGAAACTTAAGATGCCTAAGGCAAAAAAGACCAAATTCGGACTTTCTGGGCCAAAAGTGAAAGGACCAGATGTTGATATTGATGGAAAACTAAAGACACCAGACCTGAATCTCTC
>JAOVYW010047789.1:8973-22268 GCA_025775045.1 Hiodon tergisus
GCTCAGCTAACCGCTCTCAGGATACTGCTTTGAGTTGGCGCCTTTTGTCTGAAGTGCTGGAGGGCCTGTGTGATGTGTGAAGGAAAAAAAGTTTCTCTGTGTCACAGACAGCTGTCAGTAACAGCCCAAACACTTTTATTTAACAGTGCTAGCAATTGGCATGATACTGAAGTTGAGTGTTCTAATCCCAGGAGAGGAATTTACTTAACCTGAGTTACTTCAGTAACTTTAAGCTGTGCAAATGGGTAACGTTCAAAAAAGTTAAGGAGGATCTGCTATACCATGTCCTTGGAAACCAAACTGGAAAAAGCAGATTTGTCACCCAGCGATTCCGGCAGAGACACATAGTGCACTGGGCGCTCCTCATCTCTGCCTCTGCCTCTGGGTGACGGCTGCTGCCAAAGACACCCTGGGTTCCAGATACGGTTAAGTTTGGAGCTGGTGGGGTATACTGCGCCTATGTAGTCTTGGCCACTGTTTCCCTGGAGATTTGGTTCATTACAGGAATTAATCACGACAGATTCCAAGCGTTTGTTCAGCGCCGTGCCCCCTGTAATAATGACATCTGGGCATGAATTTGTATAAGGTGTTAATGGAAGGGTTACATCATGTCGTCTCTGCACCAATGAAGGTTACTCGAGGGTAGGATTTCTTGCATTCGTTACTCGTTCACGAGTGGGAAAGCCGTATAAGAGGTGAGCTCGACATTAGACAGGAACAAAAACGAATGTTTTAAAACTATAGCAAAAATGTGGGAGCTGGGGAAGTCTAAAGAAGTTTGGAACGCCGTCTGTAGAAAAAATCTATTGCAGGAGCCCATGAGAAGGGGATGCGCCTCTAATTCACAGTATAGAGTTCGACTGCCTGGTCTTAATGGCCCCCAGTGTGGTGTTGGCTCCAGGCAACTCTCCTCTTGGCTAGACGTGCGTTATTGATGAGCAGAAGGCAGCAGTCAGTCTGCGCGTATTCGACTCCGTATCGAAAATGAAGTGAGTGGGGGGGAAAAGACCAGACGGCGGAGAACCTCTTATGCGGCCTTTGTACCCTGCACAGAGTGGCCCACTGTCGATTAGATCGTAGGATACTTCCTTAATAATTCCTATATAGAAAATGCCGATTATTGTTTGAATATTGGACCACTTGGGGTGAGTGTAGATGTACGTGTTTATTTTACTCCTTGCTTATTTCTCTTTGCTGCGGAATGACTTTTTAAACACTTTAAACAAAAGGCTATAAGTCATAACATGGGAGGTACTCAAACGGCTTTAATTGTTCCCAGAAAGAGCCCCCCTACTACGAGTTTCATTACACATGCTTTTATAGCACTCAAAGCATCCTCTTCCCAATACTAAATGAAACTTTCTCATACAAAGGAACTTTCTATCTTTAACTGTATTTATCATTTCGGTCGGACGATGGTCAGCCACCTGTTCCTGAGAAGACCAGACTGCACTGGTTCTTCTCAGCTCTTTAATGGAAATTATGATTTATTGTCAGCTGTCTGTATGAGGAAGGATGCCAGGGCCTGGGTGGTTCATTTCTCACACAACTTAAATAACATCTGTTGTTAGGCCTTGATGAAGATCCGGGGTCTTTATCCCGGGTTTTACCAGGGATAAATGTACAAGAATATATAATGATAGACTTAGCACAAAAAAAAGACAATTACAAAGTATACCCTGTAGCAATCAAAACATTTTTTTTCCAAACAGTGTGTTTAGACAAAGGGAAAGATAAGATGCTGAACCATGAACAGCAAATTGTCAAACTGAAGAGTGTTTAAGCCAGGCAACAAGTCTGAGAGAGGCCGTTTAAACTTCAGATTCGTTTCACGCAAGGCAACATTAAAACTCTGTATGCTCATTGTAAGGTTATGACGGACTCGATTCACAGGGGACAGGTTTTAAAGCAAACAAACTTAAATGAGTCTGTGGGGCGCAAGTAGGCTCGCATATTGACCTGTGGCTGACATTGGCTTTTCAGTTTCATAACATAATCAGTATTTGACATATGATTTCAATAACCCAGGCAGATTTAATGAATTTTCAACAAAACCATTGATTTTTTTCCCCCCACCTTTTCCCCGGACCAATTACATTCATATCTGTGCATAATGAGTTTACACTCTGCTAAATCACTGACAGATTAATAGGGGAACTGAACACTTCATATGCTGCCCCATAACTGCCAGAAAGGAAATTAATGTGAATTCAGACACTCCCCGGAGACTCAGGGAGCAAACAAAATAAATATATCAAAGTAACAATCCATGAAGTTCACTTGCAGGAGGAGAAATTCTTGGTTACAGGTGTGGGGTTTGTTTAGATTTTCTGTCCAGGCCTGGTGTATTTATACGGTTTAAATTGTACATCCTTTGACGGGGGACCGAATAGAGGAGGCTTTGGGGCACCACTGAGTTTTGTTTTCATGGAGGGGGGCTGGTATCCCCTCATCCCGTTAACCTTGTCGCTCGTTAACCTTGGGTGCGGCTTTGGTATAACGTTTCTAAGAACCAACCAGAACTGTCCTCTTTCACTGCATAAATACATAGGGGTTTTTTAAAATTCTTTTTTACAAAATGAGTGCTGTGGGAGGAACATATCGTGTGTATGCAAGAACGTACAGGAACGGCATTTATTCGCTCGCCCACCCCATTATTGCCGGTCAGATGGAGCGCGTTTGGACTGAGGGAGCGGCGCGTGCTTCTGAGAGAATCTGATCAGGTGATGGGAGTGTGTCTTTGCCGTACAAAGGAAATTCATTGCCTTGGCCCTATGGATGTTACCATTGATTAGGTCCTCCTGAGCGGTCATTTCCTCTGAAATGAACATATATAATTGGTATTGGGTTTCGCCGCGGTGTCTTTGGGGGGGCTTGGGTTCACTGCAGTAGTAATCAATGCGCACTCATAGGAACGACGTGGGTCTGTTATGACCATCTCAGATCGGCTGTTTCCAGGTGCCTCTGAGCAGGGATTATGTTTCTTTACTTCTGTGCTTAAACCCTCCTTCTGGATCTGGCAAACGACCAGAGAAGCGAGTACATAAAAAATCACTTAAATGTTTTTGAAATTGAAAATAAAAATGTGAAACTAAAAGTTTGGCAGAGAATAAGAGATGTTCATGAATGTGTACTTTTGACTGTCATTGCTCAAAAGTGGTGTATGGGTTGTGGTAGTGCATTAGTAACATGTGGATGGGAAACTCCTGTTGTACGGTAGTGGTTACGGTAATGACTTAGTGATACACAACTCTGTCGGTGGAGAACTCATGTTGTACAGTTGAAATTATGGTTACTATACCACAGATGAAACTATAGAAATGCATGAAGTGTAATAGTGTACAGCCCCCGAGTAACATGTAACAGGTTTCTAAACTTTATACACAGAAACCAGCAGAAAAACCAGCTGCCACTCATTTCTTTGTTTACTCAGTTGTGGGCTTGCAGTGCCCAGTCAGAGGGCAGTAGTGCAAGTTTATAAATATCTCATTTCCCCTGGAAAATGCACTATCCTGCCCCCCTCTCCATCATCGGAATGGAAAAAAAGAAAAGAATCAACTGATGATCACACAGTCAGCCTGATTACCTCATTATTATATGTCCATGGTGTTCTCTATTACAAATACCAGGAAGACAAAATAGTAAATTAAAATTAGGTCACTTGACTGCTACATACATGAGTAGATTCTGGATGTGTTGTTGTGAGTTGGTTCCGGGGGGGTGTTTTCAGGGTCAGGCCTGGTACCATGACAGAGAGTGTGCACGCTGTCCCTCTCCCCTCTGGCACCAGTAGATGGCGCTGCTGCCTCTTAACCAGCGCCACTCGTTCTCTAACACTGGTCCAGCTTGCCCCACAGCCTAACATGCACACCCACTGCTCACTCACAATGCACCCCCCACCCCCCATCTCGCCACTCCACCACCACCCCAAAAAGAAAGAGTAAAAATTGTCAAAAGTCCAGTTTAGCTCCTGAGTCAAAGCAAATGTTTGTTAAACTAAGTGGAGATTTCCTGCTTGTCTTCAGAAGGAAAAAAAGGAGGGAAAGAGAATGGTTTTGGGTGATCTGTGGTTGTTCTTCCTTACTATTGACCTTTTTTTCTCCTTTCAGTGTGAAAGACGATGTTTTGTGTTCCAGACACCACGTATGGTGATATCAAAGCTCTCTCTCGCTGTAGCAGGTAGACTGGCTGGGATAAAGATTACTGCGTTTCAGAAGGCTGAGAAACTTAACTATCTCAGCGAGAGGAGCACTGACCATTTTTCTAAGTGGACTAGATTGGTGTTGACGGGCTTGTTTTTTTCTGACCGCGGGATTAATGGGCAATCTGAAGACAAACACTATCATCCATCTGACCTCGCTCACTGCTTTAAAAGAAGAGAATCTCGAAAAGGGTTTAGCTCTATCTGAATTTGTGTGAGTAAATTGAGAAATTTTAAACTAATGTGAATTTTTGCAGTCGTGGTGCTTCAGACATGAAATGGAAATAACAGCAAATGCGTTGCGTTTATTTTGTTATTTTTATGTTGTGTGCTCTAAATGAAAACGAGTAATATAGCCACAAACGAAGACACAGCTGACTGTGATTATTACAGATATTATTAATAGTGTTACTATTAGTTTAGCGACCTGAGCTGAGGGCTGGGAAGTTAGCCTTGCGGTGGAGCTGAAGGAAGAGTCTTGTCTGGGCGCTGGTAGGCACGGCGTGTAGGAGACTCCCACTGCTTTATTGCACACGTTTCCTGTGCATCACCAGGCTGGGGAGAGAGGAATGAGGACGCCCAGTGAGGGCAGGCCTGTAGTTCAGCTCAGCACATCCCAGGTCCTGTCTGCGCCAAAAAGGTGTTGGAACTCACAGGGCCACCTGATATTTATAGGCTAAATTTCTGCTGTGTTGTTGTTGTTATTGCAGTGATTCCCCCCCCCCCCATTCTATAAATAATGCATAATTGTTTTTACTTGTTGCTTTACATTTGCTTATTATGTGCTATTTACAGTTCATTGTAAATGCCTAGAGCTGCCAAGACATTTTAGGAATGTGTTTTTACGAATCAAGGGTTGGGTTATAAAATAGTTTTTAATAAATGGGATATTTTTTAGCAAAATAAAAGACACCTTCCTCCATCAAAATATTTTTTTGGTAGTTCCATGTTTTTAATGATGAACTATTCATTTTTAGAAGAAGTAAGTAATTTAAATGTACCAAACAGCACAGAGTTTTCATTGATGTGTAAAGAAGTCAATTTAATCAAATTGGTTTTTAGTTATTCTGTAAATATTCCATGTTTAAGATTAAAATGTATGTTTATTTATCTTAATTAGTTAGGTTTGAATGAGCACTTTACTGAATCTTTGTTTCATTTGCGTCACTGTATGACTTTGCTTGCCAAATATTATCTTGGAGTCATTTGTAATGTAATGTTGAATGTATGTTTTTAGAGCTACGCAGATAAACAACTGTGATTTCATTTCTTTTTAAAAATTGTATTTCTTAATATAAAAACTGTTTTATATTTTAAAATATTATTTGGGATCAATCATGCGTTTGTTTTTCTAATTTAAGAAAGTGTAAAACTAGAATAAGACCGAGTTTAAATTAAACACTCCATAACTAAGCGCTAGGTTGGACTGGAACAAAAACCGGCGTACACGAGGGGGTCCCCAGGACCAGGATTGGGAACCACTGAAATAAAATGAGCTAAAACCCAGAGAGTGAGACGCTATTGCATTAAAGGTTTAAAGGTAAATGCCTACCTTTCCATCTGATCTGCGCGGTGTTGGCCTGTCCTAAAAGATCCAGCAGAGCTTGGATAATATGGAGACATATTGACATTGATAGATAATATCAGACATATTGGATAATGTCTGACCTGTGTGTGTAGTAGTGGTGTTTCTCTGACGTCGTGCTGTTGATTGAAAGGCCTGGTTGTAGAAAGGGTTTTACATTTTTATTTCAATAAAAATCTAGATTTTATATAGGTTTACAAATGAACGGAAGGATTACAAAACGGTGTGTTTTAAAAGTACTTAAAAGTACTTCTGGCTTAATTTTGAGGAAAAATATTTAAATGCGTGTAAATTGAATTACAGTTTTTTGTTTCTTTTAGATATTTATATATTCGTGTTTGGAATTCCACTCTCTGGAAAAGCAGATAATTGAAGTGCAGGACCTTAATTGCTTCGTTTAAGTGCCTGTGTCGCAAGTCATGAGGTTTTCATGTGAATTAGCCAATATATCATATTCCACCAGCATATTAGATGTAACTGTCTGAGAGGGAAGGTGAGAGTTGGGGATGAGAGAAAAGGTCTCCCCAGGTGACTGGAAGGTTACCTAGTGCACACAGAGGTGCGTGTGGAATGTAGAATGTACTTTGCAGTGCCACTTCTATGTTAATGATTACTTCAGTATACTTTCTCATTGTGTGACTGCAAAGTAAGCCAAAATTTAATAAAATAAAAAATAAAAATCATCATTTATAAATTGTGTTTATTTCCGTATAATATTTATTTCCATGTTATATGCATTGTAAAGACTGAAAACAAATATAAAGATGCTATGAATATCCATGTTAAACTATTTGATATTGTCCAATTATAATTTTCAGAATTTAAGACTGATAAAAAAGTGTTTTATTTCTGTGTAGTTGCACAGGGTTTCACTCAAAATATTTTACTTACTGATAGTATTGAGGCTTGAAAATAAATAAAAAATCTCTTTTTTTTAAATGTGTGAAAGTACTTGAAAAGGCACTTTGTTGAATTTTATGTATAATTCAAACATTTATAAACTCATGGTAGCAACAATTTTTGTTTTGATTATAAATTGATATGTCTAACCAAATTGAGATTAAATAATGTTTAATAATTGTTCATTTGGTTGCGTTTCATTCAATTCTCTTTGTCAGTGTTTGTCACCGGAACCTGAAGTTTGCTCTGAATACCTAATGGTTGTATTCTCTGAAAATCTGAACCTGACGGTTATGTGCTCTGGAAAACAAAAAGCAATTTGGCCGATTCCACAAAATTTCTGGCTGGGTAAATTTTTGCCTGATTTAGTTTGAGTAACTCATGGTTAGAGTGATCAGTATACCCAGCCTGGTCCGCTATTTCTGTGTCCCGCAATGTTTGTGAGACTGCCGATGTTCTCATTCAAAACAACACACTACAAACAAATGTCTGGCCTCATACTAAAACCCATAATTCATACTTAAAATAAATGAATACATCCAATGAACAAAACAATTTAAAGTTATAAAAATAGTGTCTGGGAGCTGAAAAATTAGAGCAGAGCTGCATCCATACTCTTGAAGTTCTTTTTAAAAAAGGAGAGATTTTTGCCTGTGAGGTATGCTTTCTGTTTATAAAACTTTTCTCTCAAAACATTCCAGACATATATATTTCTAGGTTTATTAGAAAGCTTTGTGCCACCAACCTTTAAAATATTGATTGTTGAATGTGCAACGATAAATTTGAGGATGATTCGAAATTAGAAAATGTTTGCACTACTTATTTCTGAATTTTCAGTAATAATTTTTTAGATGTCTAAATGTTTTGTCGGTTGATACCTAAACCAAATTAGATACGTTTATTTTAGGAAAAAAATAAGTTTGATTTTAACTGTTTTAAATTGAGTCATATTTGCAGATTTTTTTTTTTTATGTTTGTTCCATGCTGTGTGCTACCCTGTTCCTGAGTCAGTATTTACATGTATTTACATATATGCTCTGACTTGGGCGTTGTACTTCAGTTCTGTTGGTTTATAAGTTTTGCTGAAGTGACTTAGTGCTTTATTTCCTAATGGGGTTATTGAGGTTAAGCTCTTATTAGCCGGGATGATACTGGGCAGGTGGCTCAAATTTAACTCTTATTATAATTCATAATAACCTTGAAGTCCCCCCGCTTTTCTTAGCATTAACACGGCTCTTTCGGACGAACAAGTCTGAAACATAGAACCCTCGTGACACATTTATTTCTGGTAAAAGTAACACGAAATGTGAAATGATCATTTTATCCATTTGGACAGTTTAGTTGAACACAGGCTACGCTGGCTTGTGCTTTGCACTCTGTTTGTAGGTCTACAAAGGTTAATGCGTCTGCTAGATTACTAGAGTTTGTTGGAACTCAAAACGGGGGGAAGAGACAGCTCCATTGTACATCCAGTATTTACTGCACCACTAAGGGGTTCTCCCTGAAACATGTTCGTTTGCATTTGGAAAGTTAAAGGTGAAAGTTAAACCGTCATACATGTAAATTGCGGTTTCCGAATAATTGCACAATTTTTACTCGTCCAACATTTGTGTTGCCAATTCCCTGAAAATTGTGTATTTTTTTTCCAACTTATAATCATATTAAAGTATCCAGTAAAATCCCCTGGGTATCAAGGGGGCAGAAGCATCTGTTGGGAACAATACGCTTTGCAAAAATAAGCCTGGTCTTCAATCAGTGTTGTTTGTTTTTTTCCCTTCATTTTAACTACAATAATCCTTGTAGGTTAAATCAGATTAAAGATGTGGTCTGCACATTTTACAGTAGTTCTCCTCGGACAAAGAATTCAGATACAAGATTAATCCAATCCTTGTATTATTAAATGCAACGTTTTTGTGTGGATTTATATAGCGGTAATCTGCTTTAGCGGGCAGTTGTTGACTGGCGTGCAGTGTATCTGTTAGTGTCCAGCTTTTAAATCTCGTTGATGTGAATTATTTGGTAGAAAATTAAGAAATCCCCCACACGATTATAGCAGATAGGACGTATGTCTTCAAAAAAGGGGTTTTAATCAGTGTCCTGTGGCATCTCCTAAACAGAAGGCTTTGGTCAGTGAAAACAACACCAATGGGCCCACACAGCTCAGAGTGGCAAACATTCAGTGGCAGAAATCCAACATTATGTTGCTTGTAGCTTTTGTAGATGCACTGATGCACTTTGTAAATATGTTTTAGTGTAGTTTTAACTTTTTCATTTGATATTTTCCTTAGATTATTAAAAAGGCTACTTGTTGTATTTGTAAAGAACACAAGAACACATGCTTAAAATTTTATGTCCTACGTTAAAGAATCTAATTTCCAGCGTCGGGTCCTTGATCCCTATTACTCTCTGCAGCTATTTTGCTCAACATTAATTATAAGTAGATTCACTTCTCGGAAGATCTATTTACGACGCAGACTCACACGTCCAATATTGTTAGGCAGCTTGAGTTCAGCCTAAGTAAATCTGCTAACGCACTAGGCTGTAAGAAGCCTCTTATGTTCCAGCAGGGTTGGGGTGAAGACACTGGGTTAATATTTGATCATGCACGAGGGCTCTTAAATCAGATTTGCTTATTCCCTGCCCCGCTTAGCGTTACAGCTATTATCATAATTGTGGTGCTAAATGTGTTTATGGTTTATTGCTGTGCCCCAGGGGCATGAGTTTTTCTCTCGGGAGCACAGCTCTTTAGATATGGGGGGGGGGGGGGAATTCCAGCATGGTGGGAGAAAAAAAAAAACTAAACAAAAACCCTAATGGATATGAAGATGATGGGCAGGGACAGGATGCTAGAGGGGAGCCTCTGTGATCTCAGTCCCTGCTCGGACCCCCAGGCGCCGCCTGCTTTATTCCGTACCTGGGGCTTCTGATGTGAACGGGGCACAGCATTCACAGGTCAATAAAGCCTCTCTCAGTACTGCCCAGGCAGATAAGAAAAAGTTCTAATCGCCATTGTTTATTTTTCTGTCACTCAAATAAACACACACCTCTAACCCCCTACGTCCAGTCCCCCCAGTGGAACATTTTTTCACAGACATGTGTTCTAAAAACGGATTTCTGTGATTAAATCCATGTATCCCGGTAGGAGGTGATTACAGTGACACACACGTGTGTGTGTGTGTGTGTGTGTGTTTACATGCTACTTTGCCCTATTGGGCACACAATGTGTGAGTTTTTATGCTACACTCAAAGTTACCTTATTCAAAGAACTCCTTTTTTGTGTGCGTATTCTGTCTGAAACAAAATGGTTTTGTCGGTGAGGTCAGAGTTTTAGGTCTGTCCATGTTACTGAACCTCAGGAGAACATTGTGCGATAGTATCGTTAAAATAATGCCTCCTGTGGGCCGTAGTGTTTCTCACTCAAAGACAGGATTATGTCCTATTTGACCATTCTATTTTTAACCCCATTATCTGAGTGGCACATCACCATGATGGCTGTTGAGTTCCTGAGGAGTATAAAATGGGCAAGGGCTTTGACACCGGCTTGTTTTTTTCATCGGATGAAGAAACCACCATCCTTTCTTCTACCTGTTGTCCTTTCCTTTCAACAAGTTGTACTTTTTAGGAGGTTGGGAGGCAATTAAACAGACTTTAGTTTTATTTCAATTATCAGATCTATGTTACTGTTTTCACAATTATAGCTTAATCATTTTGTTTTTCTGTTCAAATTGTCATTTTATTATTGTGTTTTTCACTTTCATTTCCAAATTTATATCATTTATAAAAATTCCGACAAGGTATAATTAATTCTAATTATGCTGAAGCACACAAACATCAGCTTTTAAAAATGTAAACATTTATTCAGTTTGGACGATACAGTATCTGAGACTTCAGGGACAGTCTGGGCTGACGTCTCTTAGAAAATACTCCCTCTCGTTCACAGAGGAAAGTATTATTACAGTTGTTTGATTCACCAATATTTTTACAGACTTTCAACATGTTTTTATGGAAATTTCATTGAGTGAATTATTGGCGGGTTTAATGCTGTGTACCCACAGTGTTTTCAGAAAACTATTTTATGGTGCTTGGCCACACATTCGTGTATCAGTATTTACCCTCCCATCTGTTGTCTGAAAATTTGTGTCGTCCACACAGAACAAATATTAACAGAAGTCTCTGGTTGTTTTGCTTAGCACTACTCCACCTGCTGTCCAGCGGTCAAGGGAATACAATAGAATGCCCTTGACCACTGTTGGACCTAAGCAGAAAGCTTGTGAACCAAGTCTGTGGTTTTATGCTCAGAAATAATAATCAACACAAAGGGCTGTACTTTGTGCTCAGAAAGAACGATCGGCACAAAAGCACAACGATAAAAGTGAGATGGGTTCGTGAGACGAGTTTGGTTTCATTCTGTGAGCATTCCAGTAAGCTGTAATCAGGGTGAAAATGTTCCCAGCTACTCCCTGGCACTGATGCACCGAAGAGTGAAGTCGCACATGGGAAAACACTCTTCACTCCCAGCACACGTGTTTGCAGACTGCAAGGCCCGGCCACTTGCAGTGAAGGATGTTCATTGTGAGATTTCAATGGAACTCTTCGTTAATCTATCTTGCTTTTTTGTTGAACATCCACTGGGCCAGTTATTTGTTACATTTTGAGGAATATTTAAGAGCTTCTGAGGTCTTTATTTAAGTTCTTAGGTCATTTGGTCATTATTTATGAAAAGCCTGAGTCTCTCCTAAAATAACAGTAATGTCAAAAGTACTGCTGAAATTTCCACAATAGACCTTTTCACAAGCATTCCAGACAGATATATTTATAGGTTTATTCGAATGTTTAGTCCCACGGACATTTAGAAACTTTTACGAAGTGAGTTTCTTGTGATTAAAATGTTCACAAACAAATACTCAAATAAGAAATACTGTGAAAGTAAGTTGTTGTGAGCTGCTAATCCAGATAGCGTATGAAAGCCATTCCTCTTTCTCAACCCACAGTGTTGTGTGGAAGAAACCTGGGGAATGATCGCTTCCCATTAATCTGGCCCCAGCCGCTGGCAATGACGTCTTCATAATGAGCATTAGGTGTGTGTCTACATGAATTAAAGTGAAATGAGCTTCTGATTGAACGCCCGGCACTAGTACCTAATGATGTTCTCAGCTGATCGTTACTGCTTAAGTGACTATAATATCTGGATGATTAAAAATTTGCCTTTGTAGGGAGGGGGGGGGGGAACAAGTGAAATTAGCTGCTTTTTTAGGATTTTGACATTTCATACAAAGCTGAATTGCAGAGCAACATTATCATTTGTATATGCCAGCATTCCACAGATTCATTTCTTCAGAGAGCGATATTTTTATCTTGCATAACCTTGATTTATTTCTAGGTTTGCTTCTTTGAGACCTTCTGGTCAATACACTCAGTATTGTGTTGATAAGAATCCAACCTCAACTGCTTTGTCCCGGTTTTTCGTGACCATTAGCTCCCTGGAAAATATTTCTTCCCCCAGTAAGACCTCAGAGGGCTCGCGTGATCCTTGCATTTAACTCTCATTGCACTCCCTTTACACACACTTTACACTCTCATTGCACGCCCTTTACACACACTTTACACTCTGTTTGTACTCTCTTTACACACTCTTTACACTCTGTTTGTACTCCTTTTACACACACTTTACACTCTATTTGTACTCCCTTTACACTCACATTGCAATCCCTTTTATAAGACTCCCTTTGCCTTTCTGTTTAGTGGAATGCCATTATAGTTATTACTTCAGTCACACTTTTATTATACATGTAATCAAATTAGTTGTGTAAATAATATGATTCATGCAATGTTATTTTTTTCTTTGCTTCAATTTTCTGGCCATGGCCTTTTCTGGAGTGGTCTGGAAGTTGAAAGATCACTTATTGGTTCCACTGATTCACCGTCAGTGGTTGTCGGTACAGATGTTAAGTGAAACGGTGGCATCATGGAGGTCATGATCAGCTGAGGGGGTGGGTTACTTTTCATCCATACTCATGGCCCCCTGGTCCCCGGGAACACAGGGGTTTGCTCACAGTTGGCCCGGGGCGGGTGAGGCACGAGGCAGGGGCAGTCCCCTGGTCTGCTCTCTTCTCTTTGATCCCAACCACCAAAATGGAAACCAACCATGGCCGATACTTTGACTCTGGACCCCCCCTTGGGAGGCTGGGTAATCTGAATGCGCGTAGGCCGTAATTAAGAGTCTTCTCCGGATCATCCATGCTGTGCGCTGAATCCCATTTCCAACGCATTCTGCCTCCGCTTGCGATCAACCCGAAAGCGGGATTCATTTAACAGCTCTGGGCCAGATGCAAACGCACCCTATCCAGTTACTGCTTCTTTTTTCTTTTTTTGACTAAACTGGCAACATTAAAGGACTTTAAGGGTAAACAGAGTACACTGGTATGTTTTGAAGTCTCAGACCAGAACGTTGAGGTGCTTTTATAGACACTGAGATATTTATGTGGTCTACACTTAAATGTCTGGAGTTGTCTGCACAATATATTTACACCACGCTGCCATGTACTCAATTACTTGTACATGAATTAATCAGTCATTATTATTATTATTATTATTATTATTATTATTATT